>CAUYQG010208861.1:0-27942 GCA_963574415.1 Tarsius wallacei
TTTTGAGTTGGAGTCTCACTCCGTTGCCCAGACTGGAGTGCAGTGGCCGCTCCCGGCCACCGCAGCCTCGACCTGCTGGGCTCCGGCGATCCTTCCGCCTCAGCCTTCCGAGTAGCCGGACCTACAGGCACGCACTACCACACCTGGCTGATTTTTTTGATTTATTGTAGAGATGACGTTTCGCCTGCCCAGGAGGGTCTCGAACCCGCGGGCTCAGGCAATCCACTCACCTCAGCCTCCCAAGGCGCGGGATTACAGGCTGAGCCACCGAGCCTGGCTTTGATTTTTTTATAGAGACAAAGTTTCACTCTGTTGTCCAGGCTGGTCTTGAACTTCTGGGCTCAAGCACTCCTTTCACCTTGGCCTCCCAAAGTGTTGGGATTACAGGCGCGATCCACCACACCCAGCCAAAGAAGCAACATTCACATAAAGGAATGAAAGAGCTCAGTGGAAGGAGAACAACATAGAAAGGAGCGAGCCCACAGAGGCAAATAATGTGCAAAGCCTTGGAACTGAAAGCACTTGGGGTGCTCAAGTAGCAGGGTGACTAGAACAGAGTGTAGCAGGAGGAGACAAGTATGGAGACAAAGGCAGGGGCCATGGTGCTCAGGGCTCTCGAAGCTATTTTTTTCAGATCTGGGGTTTTATTCAATGTTCCATAGCAAGTCACTGAAGAGTTTTGTGTGGAAAAACGGCATGCTCTGAACTCAGAACTAAACATTGACCGTCTAAGCCTCATTTTGCCAGAAGTCTTCTCAAGAGCCTCGGGAGCATCAGGGCTGTGTATCAGAGGCTCATTGGTTTCTAGAAGCCTTGTTGCACAGTGGTTAAGAACTCTGCAGTGAGGCATACGTGAATTCGAATTCCAGTTCTACCACCTTCTAGCTGTGTGACTTTGAGTAGGTCACTCAAACCTTCAGAGTCTCAGTTTTTTTTAATCAAGAAAATGCAAATAATGGTACTTTACTCATCAAACTCTTTAAGGATAAAATAAGAAAATGTATGCAAATTCCTTAACACAGCACCTAGCATACGCTAAACTCTAATAAAAGAATGGATGCGGAAGGCATTGTGGCATAGACAATATAGTTCAGAAGAAAATGTATAGATTTTCAGATTTAAGCAACTCATATTTGTTCATTCAACAAACTTTTATTGAGTCCCTACTATGCCCCTGACTCTTAAAAATGAGGCCACTGTCCTGGTTTCCAAGGGGCAGCAACGCAAACCCATCAAATTATAGTACCATGTGCCCAATGCGATGGGAAAGGTAGGGGTAGAATATCATAAGGACACAGAGAAGGGGCACCCAACCAACACTGACGATGGGAAGCCAGAGAAGGTCCCCAACGCAAGAGACAGCTGAACCCAGTGTTCCAAGATGAGCTGTAGAAGCAAAGGGCATCTCGACCGAGAAGGCTCCATTGGGTCGGGCATGGAGACAGGCAGCAGCACAGAGCACTGGAGAGGAGTGAGAGGCAGGTCAAGGGTGGGCCGGGACATTTGGTGTCGGGACAGGCAGCTGAGGAGGTCTAGACGGGGCAAATCAGAGTGGGCCTTCTATGATAGGCTAAGGAACTTGGAGATTACCCTGCAGGCCATGGGAAATGACTGGGAGAGTTCTAGCAGCAGAACTCCGTGTCCAGACTTGAGTTTTACATGGTTCTTTGTTTCAAACACAGAAAATCAGTGTAACTGAGAAAAGGGTGGAAGGAAGGAGAACAGGTAGGAGGCAATTGCAGCAAATCAGGCAAGAAAGAGAGTGTGAGTCTGAATTAGGACGTTGGACATAAGGATGGAGGAGACGAGGCAGATTTCAGAAGTATATTTAGAAGACTAAATTGGCAGGACACGATGAGATATCAGATGCAGAAGCAATAAGAAACAGACAGGAGTCAGGGATGACTAGGAGCTATTAATTTGGGTGCCTGGGTAGATGGCAGACACAGAAACTAGGAGAGTTTGTAGTGGATGCTATGGTGCACCAACATCAAAATGGAAGCTGTCATCATTCCCCACCTCCAGGAACGAAGGCTGATGATGGCTCCCAGCTGAGCCCACTCTGGCCCAGGGGAGCTGCTTTGTTCAAGGTCATTCCCCCATTGCCAGGGGAAGCCCACATTCAATGACTCATTGATGTTGGAGTGCAAAAACCGGGCCTCTTCCCTCAATTCAGGAAAACTTTGAAGGGTGATTCCAGCCCTAGAGCTCCCTGAATGAGCTGGTGAGGCTTTTGTTGTGTCTGCATCACAGTTCAACTTCTCTCCCAGTGCCCAGTTCAATTTCACCACTGGCTTACAGGGGATATTCTCTAGAGCACTCCATGCAATGTCATACCTGCTTCAGAGTCTGCTTCCCAGAGGGCCAGACCACAGACAGAGGAAAAACATTACATTTTGAATGAATTGAGCTTGGTATGTCTGTAAGACTCCCAAGTAAAGGTATCTGTCAGACTTTGAAATATCTAAACCTAAAGCTCCAGGGAGAGCTATGATCTGGAAATAAAAGCACTGAGAGTTATTAGCATATCAGTAGTATGGGTCTATAATCCCTCACCTATAACTTCCAAATCCCAAAAATCTAGAAGACAAGTTTAAAAATTTTTTGTTTGGTGCCAAAATCTGACCGGATCTTAGCCCTTTGACACTAAAACATGACTTGAACATATGTGAGAACTATTTATAGTCCCTTTAAAAAAAATCCCATTTAGCTTAAATATTCCTTTCTTTTGCTACAGAAATATCCTTTTGTTTGATTATAGGTGCTGTCCCATGCTTTACTGGAACCAGTGCATAATTTTCAGTATAAGTTCCTTATTATTTTGACAATATCTGAAAATTTCTGAATTCTAAAGCCATTTAGCCTCAAGAGTTTCTGATAAGAGATTATAGATATAGATGGGAACATGAAAGGCAATAAGGTCACCTAGGGAGAAAGTATCGAAAAAAGAAAGTTACAGAGAACAGCAGCATTTTGGACTAGACAAGTGAAGGGTGACTGACTGAAGAGCAAGAAGGAATGTTCATATGTTGTGGTTCATCAGGAGAGTGCAAGCAGCATCATGAAGGCCAGAAGAGTGGAGAGCTTGACGAAGGATGAAGGTGATAAGTGGACTCAAGCATAGCAAAGGTCTGGGAACCTAGAAGTAGATAATATCCTCTAGAGTTGGCTGTTGATGCTGGTGCAGAGTTGGTTGGCATGAAGTTGGTTGGTCGATGTAGTGTTGGTTGGTTGGTGTACAGTTGTTTGGTGTAGAGTTGGTTGTTTGGTGTAGTGTTGGTTGGTGTAGAAATTGGTTGGTTGGTGTAGAGTTGGTTGGAGTAGAGTTGGTTAGTTGGCGTAGAATTGGTTGATGGGAATAGAATTGGTTGGAGTAGAGTTGGTTGGTTGGTGTAGTATAGGTTGGTATAGAATTGGTTGGTTGGTATAGAGTTGGTTGGTTTAGAGTTGGTTGATTGGTATAGAGTTGGTTGTCTGGTGTAGAATTGGTTGTTTGGTGTAGAGCTGGTTGGTTGGTGTAGAGTTGGTTGGTGGTTGATGGACGACCATAGTGAGAGCAATTCAGAGGAGTGGTAGGAGCAGAAGCTCCAATGCAGTGGATTGTGGGGTGAATGGGAAGCAAACAGAGAGAATATACAGTGGCTAAGTAGGGAAGGGCATGCTATTTGAACCTGCAGGAGGATATGTTTATGGGGAGGAAGAGAGAAGCAAAAATGAGAGGATGGAGATAAAGGAGAAAGAAAAAGGAGCACTCATGAAATGAGAGCCGGGGGAGGGAGGGACAACTCAAGTGGGGGTGGGTGGGACCAAAGTAGAGATGGGGACGTTGGGGGTTGGTCTCTAATGGAGCTCCTTGCCTTCTGAGGTTGGAAGAAAAGGAAGCAGAGAGGGATTAGATGGAGAAATGAGTGGGTAGGAAAAGATGAAGTTCAGGCTGCTTATCAGCTGACCTCCATGTTCTCACTGAAGCAGATTAAGTCATCCGCTGAGAGTGAATGGGATGCAGGTTGAAAAGGGTCTTGGGGAAAGGGTTGAAAATTTGGTGTAAAGAGAAGGAGCTGACTAGGGAAAATGAGAAAGACAAATAATTGGTGGTGTGAAGTTAGAGAACGTGCAGTGGCCTTAGTGGGCACAATAGTGTGGTTTTTCTTCCTCCGGCCCTCAGCAGTTACGCACGGAGATGTTATTGAAACAAAATAGCTATGTAACCATGAGAAGTTGTCACAAATAATAATTAATGACAAGAGAATATGCTCAAGATATGTTGTACCAGATACTATTGCTACCTTCCTGAGACGCCCCGGCATTCATTTCTGTACACTGCTCTGTTCCTGCAAAACTGCTTGCTGTGAAGAGGCAAGCTCTCTGCCCAAGGCTTTCCCCTGGCCAGGAGCCTGCCAGAAGTCAATGCTAGGGAACGGCTCAGTTCCCAGGGCAATTAATGCTCCCTCTTCCCACTCCCCAGCCTAACCAACTATTAATGGGGAATTGATGGTTAAATACCTTAGCTTCCTCAGCCTTCCATGGGGACAGTTTGAGATGTTTTCTGTACTCGAAATTTCCAAGATTTCTCCAGCAGAACTCAGCTTCTGTTGCAACAGATTGCCAACTAGATTAATTACACACAGTTTATTGGCTTCCTTTCTGTGGTTAATTGTTTAAAGGCTTTGGATTCTACGGCAGTCCTCCCATGACGTCGTAGAGTCACTGTCTCCTCCCCTGTGGGCTTGTAACTGCTTTGACTAGAATAGAAGTATGGCAGAAGTGACACTTCATGATTTTCAAGGCGACACCATAAAAGGTCATCAGCTTCTGTCTGCTTCTCTCAAACGCTCACTCTTGGGAAAATTAGTCATAGGAAAAAAAGTCTGACTAAAGCAAAGTTGCTATGCTGGATAGCCCACGTGTAGACGCTAGGGTCAACCCTTAGGATCCCCTGCCAGCCATGGGAGTAGCCATCTTGAACATCTAGCCTGGCAGAGCCTTCAGATGTCTGTAGCCCAGTGGATTTCTCACAGCTGAGTTCTTCTTGAATTCCTGATGCACAAAACCTTAGAAAACAACATGGTGGTGGTTTTACACCACTAAGGAGTAATTTGTTACACAGCATTAGTGGCAGGAACATTTTCCTTCTCTGTATCACCTTTCTACTGGTGTTTCCTGGGGAGGCCTTAAAAATAAGTTATGTACTCTTGACTCTTTATTTCAGAATTTATTACTGAACAACTCAAATCAAGAAAAACTATATTATAAAATAATAATTATAATACAACCTCAATTATGAAAAAATACCAGAGAAAGAAAGAAGAAATATATAAAAATGTTAACCCGATTAATCCCCAAGTGAGAAAATTGAGGTTAATTTTTACGTTTAATATTCTTTTTGTATATTTTCCAAAATTTATAAAATATGTATATATTACTTTTATCAGCAAAAACCTGCTATACAAAACATGGAAACATGAATAATGTATTATGAAAAGATTTTTCTATAAAAATTAAAATTGAGCAGTTTTCACAGTTAAGGTAAAATTTGGTTTCTGAAATTTGTATTTGTGGTAGAAGTCCTGCGTCTAGCTCACCGGCCCCTACCTGTATCCCTTGGGCAGAGTGATTCCAGTATCATGTGACTCACACTCATCAATCACGGCTGAATTGGACCAGGGGCACCAGTTCTGAGCCTAAAGCAACAAATTCATAATCTGGCCAAGATTCCATCAGCTTCTATCTGGCATTCGACTGAAGAAATGCAGTGTCTGTGGTGACATGAACACGGAAACTGGATTTTAAGGCCCAATAGAGTCAAGACCAGTGTTGGCCCCTGGCAGGCTAACACCATATACAAGTTGAAGTTATATGGAGGAGTAGAACCCATGAGAATTAGAGGATGTTGATCTGCTACAAAGAACAAGGCAAATGCAGAAAGAAACAAAAACACGTGTGTGTGTGTGTGTGTGTGTGTGTGTGTGTCTGCATGCACACATGCATGGAGGAAGAGAGAGAGATGACTGTCCAGTTCCCAAAAGACTTGGCTATACTTCTCACACTACATTAACCTGAAAATTCTCCATACCTCTTCATAATCTCCTTGTTCTTGACCTTGTTTGAGTGGTTTCATTAGAATCTGACCTGAACAAGTTCATTTCCCAAAACTGAAAATGCTGGAATACTAATAGTGCTGATATTAACGTGAATGCTTAATGACAAGGAAGTATTATTCATGCCCCCATTTTACAATGCAGCAGCTAAGGTGTAAGGATGTGTGACAGCCCACAGTCCCACGGCTGGCAAGGGCCGGGCAGGACTCAGGCGTGGGTCTTCTTGCTCCAGAGGGGTGCACTGAACCTCCATGCAGACACATCCACACCGTATTCCTGTGACTCCTCACCTTCCTGATTGGAGGCCTGAGGCTGTGGTTCTTATTTGATGACGCATCACAGGGTGCCAAGGAGTTAAAGAGTCAAGGCTCCCATGCGCCAGAGACTGTGTTAAGATACTAACATGGGCATAGACCTATGATTGGCAAAAACAGCTTGATACAGCATTTCACTGGTTCACCTCCTGACAAAGATACTTTCTAGCAATATTTGCTTATTTTCAACCCATGATCTGACTAGCAAACAGAAGATAACTTAATAGAGAGAATTGGCCCAGTGTGGTGGCTCATGCCTGTAATCCCAGCACTTTGGGAGGCCAAGGTGGGAGGATTGCTTGAGTCCAGGAATTCAAGACCCACCCAGGCAAACATAGCAAGACCTTGTCTCTACAAAAAATCAAAAAAATTAGCCAGTCATGGTGGTACTTGCCTGTAGTCCCAGCTACCTGGGAGGCTGAGGTAGAAGGGTCTCCTGATCCCCGCAGGTCGAGGCTGTGGTGAGCCATGATCGCACCACTGCACTCCAGCTTGGGTGATACATTGAGACTCCAACTCAAAACATTAAAAAATAAAGAAAAGAAAGTCTAAGAGGAAACTACAAACAGTAAAAGATACCCCAGGCTAGGAGAAAGGCATATACACGCTAAGAGTGGGATACAGCTAGCCTTAGGTGGGCCACGGTGAGATCACAGCCCCAGTTTAAGGGGGCTAGGTGGGATACGTCAATGCTTTCACTAACATTTTTACATTTGACCCTTCTCACAGTGCTGTGGAGTCAATATTGTGAAATTTATTTTAGAGGTGGGAGAACATGAGGCTCAGAGAGGAAAGTGATTTGCTGAAGGGCACACAGCAAATAATGGCAGAGTCTGGATTCTAAATCCCATGTGGCTTCCATTTCAGGATACTACCCCTTCAGCCTGGTCTACTTTACCCTGGTTTTTCTCTGCCTCCTAACACTTGTATTAACAGCACTGTGAACCAGGGTAGCAAATCTAACCCTAACAGTATTAAGACTTCATTTGTTTTTAGTATGAGCCCCAAAGTATGCCATCTAATGACCTACTATTTTACTCCCTAACATTAAGACTTTGTTACACTGGTTTCTTACATGGACATATATTTTCTGAACTTAACAGCTCCTAAATTTGTAAATCGAAAGCCCTGGCTATCCAAATCAGATGTTAACAGAGCTTTCCTTCCCCTGACTTGCCTCACAAACCATCCCCGTATTCTGTTCTTACAGACACAGACAGACACGCCCCCCCAAGCAAGAAAGGGCCTCATCAGCAAGGAGGTTGATAAATGCCTGTCTGATAGCACCTATCCTATAACTAGTTAGAATCGTTCATACTTTGTCTGGAAGCTAAATTTCTCTGCAAGTAACAAATAGAAGCTCAAAAATATGTAACATGAAAGGGTAAGGATAGAAATTTCTCTTCAAGATTTATAATGAGGGTATAGGTAATCCACATAAATAACAAGTCCAGCATTTTTAGGGACTAAATGAGGCCAGTCATTTGTAAAGATATTTCATTTCATACTTCGGTGGCTCTCTGGGCCTTTAAAAATGCAGCACACGGCCACAAGTTAGCACTTGTACAGGACTACATAGCTTTTAATCCAGCCTGAGAGTCAGCCCTGAAAGCTGTGCATTTAACAGGGTACATCAGTGGCTCCCGAATGTTCAGGAAAAGAAGAAAGCCTGCTGACTTGAACGTTCAGGAAACAGAGAGAATGGAAAAAAAAAAAAAGGGAGAGCTTTCTGACTTTTTTTTTTTTAACAGTGACAATGAAAGGGAAAGACAGTCTTGAGGAATCTTGGGGGAAGGGGTATCATCAGCCCTTGGAATACAGTCTCCACATTCCCAGAGCTGCAATCTTTTAAGACTGAAGATTTTGTGAAGTTCTCTGACATCCATAACCAGCCCAAGACACTTCAGGACAACCCAGAGCCACGTTTGGGGCCCTTGGTAACATGGCCCTCACCCCTGAACCCTCAAGGCCCTAACAATACTGAGAAGCTTCTTGGGAATGAGAAGTTATGCGGAATAAGTATAGAATAGTGGGAAAAGAATGAATTTAGCTCCAGAACCTTCCATGGAGGCCCTGACTGCATCACCTACCAGCTGTGTGGTGATGGGTAGATCACGTGAACTTGCTGAGTTTGTGTCCTCGTCTATAAAACTCACTCCACAGATACTTATTCAGCATCCCCCACCCCTCAGCTGCTATGGGCCATTCAAGGTGCTGGGATACAAAGTCCTGCTATCAGGGAGCATGCCTTTGAGATCTCAGATCCTCACAGCAATGTTTCCTTAAAGTATCACTGTGAGGATCTAAACTTCTTGTAGGGAGTCTCTGGGCCACTGTAGAGGTGCTTAACAGACATCTGTTCCTTTACTGTGAGAAGCTGGCACATTCTTGAGGGTCATTCATGGATGCCATTCAATGGCCAGAGTCAGGCAGTGGCTAAGGCCCACATATGGAGAATATATATGCCTATATATATATATACACACCCATATATGAATATATATGCCTATATATGGAGAATGGGGTTTATGCCTGTAATCTCAGCAATTTGGGAGACCAAGGCAGGATGATTCCTTGAGCCCAGGAGTTGAGACCAGCCTGGGCAGCATAGCAAGACTTCGTCTCTCCAAAAAATACAAGTTAGCCAGGTGTGATAGTGTGCCTGTAGTCCCAGCTACTCTGAAGGCTGAGGCAGAAGGATTGCCTAAGCCTAGGAGGTCAAGGTTGTAGTGAGGTGGGATTGTGTCACTGCACTCCAGTCTGGGCAATAAAATGAGACCCTGACTCAAAAAACAAAATAAACAAACAAAACAGATATGGAGCTTAGATGTCTCCCGTTTCTCTGGAGGTTGCAACCAGATCTGAAATCTCTGCATTATCAAACTTTAGACAACTGGCCTTGCCATGAAATGTGCCCAACTCTGACTCTACAAGGTGGGCTCCTTGAAGTTGCATTCCTTGACCCAGGGGCCCAGGAAAAATTACCAGGTTTTGAAAGTTCGTTTCTCCATCTGTTCTCAGGAACTCAGAGTCAATCCATCAATATACCTCCTTTGTAGCAGGCACTGAGCTTGGTGTTGGGTAAATTTCCCACAAACTAGGCTCTTGAAACCTACTGTCTAATTGTTTGCATGGGGGTTGCTGATAAACAGGCATGAAAGGAATTGAGTTGGCACACAGACCATGAGTCAGGCTGCCTGGGCTTAGATGCCTCAGTTTCCTCATCTGCAAACTGGAGAGAACTTTAATTGGATTTTTTCAGGCATTAAAGGAACTAATATATAATCAAATCACTAGAATGCCAAGTAAGTAATTACAACAGTCTTACTGAAGGGGAAGGAGTATAGTCTAAGGCATAGGGAATGGTCCCTAAGGGAGTGTCATTTAAGCTGTGACCGGAAGGATGTATAGAGGGAAAGTGGGGTGGCTCCATTCCAGAGAACTTCAAGTGGTGCCGTGAAGGGAAACCAATGGAATCGCTGTTGTTTTGTAGAAATACCGTCGTGAATTGAGTCCCCTGCCTGCGCCAGACACTGCTAGACAAAGCAGGGGCAGAGCTGGCAATCTTGCCATCCTTCCCTTCAGGAGCTCCCTTGCTGGTAAGAGAAGAGTGACAGGTGAGGCAGCAAGTGCCAGTGAGTGAACTACACACCAGAGAGCAGCATGAACGGACGACTGTTGGGAAACCCAGGAAGTGGTGGTCGATGATTTGGCGTCTGATTTTTGTAATGGCTTCGCTGGGGAGGTGACATCAGAAGGAGGAGATGGTGGTTGTGATGCAGGGAGGGGCATTTCACTGTAGGCCTAGGGATCAGGGTGGGCAAAGGCCCAGAGGCACGGCGTCGTGTGGCGCACTTGGGGATGAGCGAGTTCCTTCAGGCAACTGGAGCACATGGTTCCGGGCAATGGAGAAGGAGGTTGTGGGAAAGATGTGATTGGAGTGTGTGGGGTGGACTGGATTGTCCTAAAGGGCTCCGGAAGCCAAGTCAAAAGTTTGGATTTTATCCTGGAGAGAATGTAGAAAGAGCTCCGGCAGCCGTGTGGAGAGATGAACTGGAGTCGAGTGAGACAGGAAGCAGAAAGTGAAATGAGGAGATTGCTGACATAAATCCAAGCAAGACAACATGAGGGACTAGACCATGATAAGGAAGTGCAGAGTGAATGAAAAGCAGAGGCACAGCCTGCAGTGCTTAGTAACTGGTGCACTGAGGGGTGACTCTTGGGCCTGAGGGGATGACTGAGGGAGGGCGGATGATTCCACAGCACAGAGCAGGGTCTCAGTGACCATGGTAGGCAGGGCAGGTGCAGACAGAATGTATGCCTTCCAAAGGGCACAGTTGTGCTCAGCTCCAGCTGATTGCTAATGGTAACTGCATTGGTTATCTATTGCTATGTAACAAATTACCCCAAAACATACTGACTTAAAACTGCAAACATGTTTTCTCATGTTTTTTAATGGGCCAGAAATCCAGGCATGGTTTCACTGGGTCCTGTGATCCAGGATCTCTCACAAGACTTACATTAAGATGTCAACAGCGTCTGTGGTCTCAGCTTGAAGGCTCAACTAGGGGAGGATCTACTAGTAGGTAGCAGGCCTCAGGTCCCAGGTGACTGGTGCCTGGTGGCATTGGTTTCTTGCCATGTGAGTCTCTTATTAGGGCAGCTCACAACAGGGCAGCCGGCTTCCCTCCAGAGCAAGTGAAGAAGAAAGAGAGAGAAATCAAGATGAAAGTCCGTCTTTTTATAACCAAATCTCAGAAGTGACATCCTATCATTGTTGCTGGATTCTATTAATTAGAGGTAAGCCACCGGGTTCAGTCCACACTCAAGGGGAGATGTGACAAGAGCTTGTAAACCTGAAGGCAGGGATGCTGGCAGCCTCTGTGAGCACTACTTAATGTTGCTTCTGCTTGATTTTTCAAGAGAATTTGGAAAACAAATTTTTATATGGAATCTTCCAATTTTATAATACTGGCTGTGCGCAGTGGCTCACTCTTGTAATTCCAGCACTTTGGGAGGCCAAGGCGGCAGGATTGCTTGAGCCCAGGAATTCAAGACCAGCCTAGGCAACAAAGCAAGACCTCATCTCTATTTTAAAAAATTAATAAATTAGCCAAATAACATGACACATGCCTATAGTCCCAGCTATTTGGGAGGCAGAGGCAGAAGGATCGCTGGAACCCAGAAGGTCAAAAGCTGCAGTGAACTGTGATCATGCCACTGCACTCCAGCCTGGGTGACAGAATGAGACCTCAACTCAAAAAATTAAATTAAAAAGTGTGTTGTAAAATACTGGCCCTTAGTCTAAACACATTGTTTATATGCTAATGGGCAAACAAAACATATTTCTCAAGCATGACCCATGGAACATCATTATGAAAACTCTCTGGTATAAGGGCCACAGTGGAAGGATAAGAATGTGTCCTTCATTCTTTTACTTGAGGAAGAAGGGAGAAACAAATCATTATTAAGATAGTGGGAACTTAAGAAGGATAAATGCCAATCATTTGATCCAGATAAATGTATTCATATAAATTCTCCACTCATATTGGTAAAGATGACTTGTTTTCATTAAAGAGAAGTTTTTGATGCTTGTTCTGACAGCTGCACATCTATATAAAGTGAGACACTTTGACATCTAAAGCTCTGATCTCAATTGGACAGGTGGTTTCCTGCACACTAATGGAACAGAAAGACAATTGAGCATTATTAGATAGGAGAGAATGTTCTCACACACAGGAAAACAGCTTTTTCCTTTGAAAAAACATGATAAAGAACAGAAAATGACTGACAGAATGAGAGCTTCCCAAATGTCAGAAGAGCTGTTTCAGCTACACTCTGGCCTCTGGAAGGGAAGATTAGGGTAGTTTTCAGACAAGTATTGAACATACCTTAGCATTAGCTGACTCAGGGAGGAACTTGCTGGTAAAATACGCCTGGTTTTGGAGTATGTCAAAGAACTAAGATGCAGCTTGGGCTTTTCACAAGGAAAGCAAACACCTTGGTAAAGCCTAATCTATATACATTCACTGAGAAGTTTAATAAGCAGGAAAACTTAGTGGAAAGCCTTTTTTGCTTCTTCATTCAGCAAATACAGAGTTCACACATATGCTCGATGCTGGAGATATTGTGGGAAAGTCAGGCAAGGTCACTCTGCCCCAGTGCCTTACAGACTAGAGGACATCACAGATGTCAATCTAGCAACGATTAAACAAAACAAAACAAAACCCTGATGTGGTAGGTACGAGGGCTCACACCCATCATTCCAGCACTTTGGGAGGTCAATACAAGAGGATTCCCTGAGCCTCGGAGATTGAGAACAGCCTAGGCAACATGGCGAGACCTCGTCTCTACAAAAATAAAAAAAATTGGCTGGGCATGGTGGTGCACACCTGTAGTCCCAGGTACTCAGGAGGCTGAAGTGGAAAGTTCACAGGAGGACAAGGCTGCAGTAGGTTGTGATCATGCCACTGCATTCCAGCCTGGGCAACAGAGTGAGACACCCCCCCCCCCCACCCAAAAGAGAAAGGAACGAAGGAGAGGAAAGGAAAAGCCTAATGCAAGTTTTGTCAGAGTAGAAGTGCTTTGGGAGCTTCAGCCCAAGGTGACCCATCTCAAGCCAGTGACTAGGGGAAAGCACCCAGAGTTTGCCAGTTCAAGGTGGCAGGGTAGGGAGAGACTTGGGGCTGCTTCCTGTGTAAGTGGTCATACAGAAAGTATTGTTTACATATTTCATATTCAGCACTGGATTTTCTCTCTGCCATCCAAGTTGCTACAGTACATCCTGAAAAAAAATTTAGCTCTGATTTGTGGTAGAGCCATAGAATAGAAAATAAACATTTCTTAGACTATTAATATAATGGACTGTTTTGCCCAAAAAGGCAAATCCTGTATGTATGTATGTATACATTTATTTATTTGTTTATTTTTGAGTCAGGGTCTCACTCTGTTGTCCAGGCTGGAGTGTAGTGCCATGATCAACGGCTTATCACAACCTCAAATTCCTGGGTTCAAGTGATCCTCCAGCCTCAACCTCCTGAGTAACTGGGACTACAGGTGGGCACCACCATGCCTGGCTAATTTTTAATTTTTTTTGGTAGAGACAAGGTCTCTCTATTCTGCTCCTCAGGCTGGTCTCAAACTCCTGGGCTCAAGCAATCCTCCTGCCTAGGCTTTCCAAAGTGCTGGGGCTACAGGTATGAGCCATCATGCCCAGCCCAGCCCAAATCCTGTACTTTTTTTAATCTCACTTCTTTTGCCACATAGAAGAAGTTATGTAAAGCCTAAAGATGAGCACATGTGGCAGGTGAGATTGTGGAGGAATGTGGTACAGCCACTTCAGGAAACAGCCTGGCCGTTCCTCAGACAGTTGAGCAGAGTTACCTCATGACCCAGCAATTCCACTCCTAGGTATATGCACAAGAGAAATGGAAATGTGTCCACACATGAATTTGTGCATGAATGTTTATTCCTAATATTCACAATAGAGGTTGTTATATAAAAAAACACCTGCACCCACATGTTTATCACAGCACAACTCACAATTGCAAAGATAAATGCCCATCAATAACTCAGTGGATGATGAAAATACACCATGGAATACTATTCAGCTGTCAAAAAGAATGAAATAATGTCTTTTGCAGCAACTTGGATGGAATTGGAGAACATCATCCTAAGTGAACTAACTCAGGAACAGAAAACCAAACACTGCCTGTTCTTACTTATAAGTGGGAGCCAGGCTAAGGATATGCAGAAACATAGAGAATGGTCCAAAATGGACATTGGAGATTCAAAAAGGGGACAGGAAAAGAGGTGAAGGGATGAAAAATCACCTGTAGGGTACAACGTGCACGGGTAGGGGTGGTGGGGCCACTTAAAGCCCAGACGTCTTTGCCACTATACAATGCAACCAAGTAAACAAAAACTATTTGTACCTTCTAAAGCTATTGAAATTTTTAAAAAATGCATAGTAATCCAAAAGTGAAAACAACTCAATATCCACCAGCTGGTGAATGAGTAAGTAAAGTGTGGTCTGTCCACACAACAGAATATTATTCTTCAATAAAAAGAAATGCAGTGCTGATAGACACTGCAGCATGGATGAACCTTTAAAACATTATGCCAAGTAAAATAAGTCAGTCACCAAAGTTACGTTTTCAGTGTATGTGGAATGTCTAGAACAGGCAATATCTTAGAAGGTAGATTAGTGGTTGCCTGGGGCTAGGGAGGAGTATGATGACAGATGGGGGTCACAGCTGAAGGGCACAAGGTTTCTTTTTGAGGTAATAAAAATGTTCTAAAACTGTGATGATGACTGCACATATCTGTGAATATACTAAAAACAAGTAAATGGTGTACTTTAAATATGTGACTTCTATGGTCTATGAACTTTGTCTCAATGAAGCTGCCAAAAATCACATGACAGGCATCCCGTTTTCCCTGGGGCTGCGTGGTGAAGCCAGCTGACATAGACTGGTGTGGAGTTTGGCTCCTAATGTCAAGTGCAGCCTGCTCTTTCAAGTGAAGATTCCTTGGTTTTGTTTTGTTTTTTGTTTTTTTGAGTCAGGATCTCACTCTGTCACCTAGGTTGGAGGGCAGTGGCACAATCACAGCTCACTGCAGCTTCGACCTCCTGGGCTAAGGTGATCCTCCTGCCTCAGCCTCCTGAGTAGCTGAGACTGCAGATGTGTGCCACCATGCCCAGCTAATTTTATTTTATTTTATTTTATTTTTCGAGTTGGAGTCTCATTCTGTCACCCAGACTGGAGTGCAGTGGCCGCTCCCGGCCACCACAGCCTCGACCTGCTGGGCTCCGGCGATCCTTCCGCCTCAACCTTCCAAGTAGCTAGAACTACAGGCGCGCGCTATCACTCCCGGCTAATTTTTTGATTTATTGTAAAGATGAGGTCTTGCCAAGTTGCCCAGGAGGGTCTCGAACCCGCGAGCTCAGGCAATCCACTCACCTCAGCCTCCCAAGGCGCGGGATTACAGGCTGAGCCACCAAGTCCGGTTCCCAGCTAATTTTTAAGTCTGTTTTGTAGAGAAAGAGTCTCACTATGTTGCCCATGTTGGTCTCAAACTCCTGGGCTCAAGCACTCCTTGCAGCCTCCCGAAGTGCTGGGATTGCAAGTGAGAGTCACCACACCTGGCCAGGTCCTTGTCTTCTTATTCATTTTTTTTTCTTTTTCAATAAACATCGGGAATACTTAGGTGTTTTTCTTCTTCTTCTTCTTCTTCCTCTTCCTCTTCCTCCTCCTCCTCTCCTTCTCCTTCTCCTTCTCCTTCTTCTTCTTCTTCTTCTTCTATTTAAATATTTACTAGCCTCTGGTAACATATTAAAAGTCCAATATCTTTGGCTTGGAATTGTGATGCCTTACCCTTCCATACTGTAACTAAGACCTTCCTTTTCACATTTCTACCACTGTTTTTGACCATCCTCGTGTATTTATGTTTTAGCCGTTTCCCCATGGCTTTTAGCTTGCTACTTCTCCATTAATCTGTGGAACTTGGCTTGGTGGAGAGGCTGATAACTCACCAGCCAGCCATAATTCCGTTAGCTCTTCTCTCCAGGGACCCAGGAGAGGGACTGAGGTTAAAAATGACAGATCTGATGGTCCCAACCGAGCTGGTGACAGCAAACATTTTAGATGTCAGAAAGGCTTTGAGGAGAACTTTAATATTGGTGTTTATACATAGATATGACCTGAGAATTGTAAGTAAATGGGAAAATTTAAATTTATAAAGCCACACTGTTGTCAGGCGATCCTGTCCCCCCATTTAATACAATAAAATTAAAAATGTTACATCTGGCTTATTCAGCAACTTGGCAAGTAACTGCAAGTTGGAGAATTCCAAATGTCATAAATGTTTGGTTTTGTAATGTATCCTATTTGTGGCCACAAATTTACCTTTCTGCTAATGTAATACACAGCTTAATATTAAATTGTTTGCATTCTATAAACACACATGAGATTGGCGGCGGGAAGTCAGCCAAGCATAAGCACGGGAGTCCATGGGAAAATCTACTTACTTTAAAAAATGTTTTGGAGCTAATTTGCAAAGAGAATAACCCACATGTGGATTATTGAGGGTTAGCTGTGTAATCCCCAAAGAGCAAAGCACTGGTTAATGATTGCTATTGAGACAGAGAGATTTGCTGCCTGTTTCTGTGTTTCAGTGACTTTACATATATTATCTCAAATTCCTACAATAAACTTACAATGTAGACATTATATCCACATTTTCTAGATGAGGAAACTGAGGCCCAGAGAAGCTAAGTTGCATTCCAAGATTATAGGAGTATTATGGACGGAGTCAAGACCTGATAGACTTGGGCTTATTGACCACACAACATTGTCTCTTTTGTTCATTCATTATTCACTTATTCAATCATTATTGTAGTATACTAATAACTGCCTTGACTGTGGGGCAGTATCTGTGGATAATAATTAGCAAAATGATTCAAAGAAAGAATGGGAAAGGTGAATGTCTTGATTGTAAAAAGTTTTTCTTTTTTTTTTGAGTCAGAGTCTCACTCTGTCACCCAGGCTAGACTGCATTAGCATGATCACAGCTACCTCAACCTTGACTTGCTGGGCTCAGGTGACCCTTCCACCTCACCCTTGCAAGTAATTGGGACTATGGGCATTGGCCACAACATCTGGCTAATTTTTTTATTTACTGTAAAGATGAGGTCTCGCCATGTTTGCCTCGGCTGGTCTTGAACTCCCAGGGTCAGGCAATTCTCTTGCCTAGGCCTCCCAGGGTGTTGGAATTACAGGTGTGAGCTACCATGCCCAGCCTTGTAAATAGTTTTAATGGCAAAGCATAAAATGAAAGGATTAATTAGCAGAGACCAATATCTGTATGAAAACAGTAATTTTTTAAAAATCAAGGATCTCCAGTCAATAGGTGACTATCTGCCAGGAGATCTAAGTCAGTTGGAGCAATGGTGTCTCTCCACACATGCTGAGCTGCTTTAGATGTTCGTCTAAAAAAGAGTGATTTTTCTTTGATATGTAAAGTTCAAAGGAACTTTCTTAGCCCACACATTGAATAATAGCATGTTGGTGAAAAGAATTCTGGGTTTTCTTGTAAACTGTTGCCCCCACCCAAGTTGCAAATATTGGGCAATATCAGGAAGGCACAAAATGGCAAAGTAGCAATGAAGGGAAACGGCCTGCCCAGGAATCTGGAAATGACTTTGATGCCCTTTGCGTCTATTGTGTAATCAGCAGTTTAAATCAGGCCAAGACAAATAACCAAAGTAGGAATATGTTATCTCTTGCTCATATGTGCAGGCTAGATAGCCACTCAGCTCACAAAATATATCACCCAGAGTTCTTCTCAAGAGGAGAGATCTCACCAGTGATTTTTATTATTAGTTTTTAAAGAGAGAAGCCATTCCCATCCCCCTCACCCTTACACTACCATGTTGGAAAACCTCTCCTTCTGGAGGGTTAGGAATGGATATATTCCATAAAATGTTCCTTGAGGTAGTGTAGAAAGGAGCCGGAAAGGCTGCTAACTCCCACACTGTTCTTGGCTAGGGTAACGTGGTAAACAGTCATAGCCCCTCAAAGAAGTTCATGTTTTAATCTCCAAAACCTGTGAATATATTACTCTACCTAGCAAAAGGGACTTTTCAGAGTAATTGAGTTTAGGACCTTGAGGTGGGGAGATTATCCTTGATTACTGTCAAATCACGAGTCCTGAGGAATGAAGAATCTTTCCCAACTATGATTAGAAAGAAATGTGGGCCAGGTGTGGTGGCTCATACCTGTAATCCCAGCACTTTGGGAGGCTGAGGCAAGAGAATTGCCTGATTCCAGGAGTTCGAGACCAGACTGGGCAACATGGAAAGACCTCATCTCTACAATAAATAATATATATATTTTAAAAATTAGCTGGGCGTGGTGGTGTGGGCTTGTAGCTACTTAAAAGTCTGAGGCGGGAGGATCCCTGAGCCCAGCAGGTCAAGGTTGTGGTAGCTGTGATTGTGCCACTGCACTCCAGCTTGGGCAACAGAGTGAGACTTCAACTCAAAAAAAAAAAAAAAGTGGCAATGGAAGAAGGGTTAGAAAGATGCTATGTTGCTGACATTGAAGATGGAGAAAAGGGGCCACAAGGCAAGGAATGTGGACATCCTCTAGAATAGCAGTCCCCAACCTTTTTGGCATCAAGGACTGGTTTCGTGGAAGACAATTTTTACACGATGGCGGTTGGGGCGTAGGATGGGAGGGTATCATCAGGTATTAGATTCTCATAAGGAGCCCACAACCTAGATCCCTCACATGTGCACTTCATAATAGGGTTCACGCTCCTATGAGAATCTAATGCCACAGCTGGTCTGACAGAAGGTGGGGTTCTGTGTGCCTCCTGCTGTGCAGCCCCATTCCTAACAGGCCAAGGACAGATAGCTGTCTGTGGCTGGAACCGGATCGTTGGGGTGCCCTGCTAGAAGCTGGAAAAGGCAAAGAAAGGAATTCTCCCTAGAGCCTCCAGAGAGAATCGCAGCCCTGCTGACAGCTCAGTTTTAACCCAGTAACACCCATGTCGGACTTCTGACATAGAAACTGTAAAACAATAAGTTTGTGTTGTTTAAAGTCACCAACTTTGTAGTAATTTGCAAGATCAAGAGAAACCTAATACAGGAGTGAACCAATCACAGCAGGTAAGGAGCCCAACTCCTTTGGTCAGCATTTTCTGCCACTTTATTTTTCTGTGGTTAAACCAGGAGACAGATGCTTCTTAATTAGGAAGGACACCTAAGTAACTTCTCGTTTCTTAGACCAAAGTCAAAACCTGTTACGTTTCTTATTGTTTTTACAGATCTATTAATTGTGTCTTTGTTTTTATACTCATTTAAAAAAATAAATGACACTTCAAGATCTTTGAGATTATTTCTTTGCCATTTCTCTCTCTGAGGACCTATAGTACGATTTAATTATTAATCAAAAGGGCATCCCTTTCACTACAAAGAAATCTACCCTATAGCCAAGGATCATTCCAAACTTAACACTGATGGCTTCGGCTGGACCAAACAATGCAAACAAAACTGTATTCAGTGAGCTCAAAAACTAATATCATTATGATCACTATGACAAATGCAAAACTTGGGCATATTCAAATTTATCATCACAACTGCTAAAAACAAACCTTGTATGCTTTCCATGTATAAATACATTAAAGAAAAGCATTTGATGTGAGGCCCACATGAAAATAAGATTCAAAGTAATAGCTCAAATTTACTGTCAGGGGTAAAGGTCCTCACACCACAGACCTTTCTGGATTGAACAAAGCCAAGTTCTCTAACTCTCTTGGTTAAATTAATCAGGCTGACGTTATCTTGTCCTTGAATATCATCTTCTTTTTATCAGAAGTAGAAGATGCAGGAAAAATGCTTATATTTTGCTCTCCCAGCTTATTATTTCTATCTACTTTCCAACCCTTTGAACCATTTCTCTCTCATTTGTTCACTCGCTTTCCCACTCATCACAACCTACCCTTGTCCAAGAGGGGCTGTCTAAACTTTATCTCCTGCTGCCAAAACCTGAATAGTCAGCAATCAGATGCATCAAGAACACACTTGTGACAAAGCCTCAGAACATTCATTCAGCACTGCGAAAGACAGGCTTACCATAAAGTGAACGAAAGCTGAGCTTCGGACTCCTGACTTGGTGGAGTATTCTAATTCCTGGGCCCCTTCCAAGGCCTTGGAAAGGATCCTGACAAATCCAAACACACAGATCTTTGTAAAATTTGCAGAAGTTAAATAGTTTGATTACAACCAGTTGGTTGAATTCCACTTTGAATTCCCATCTGTCATGCCGCAGTCCAGTGGTATTATTGGGGAACATAAGAATTTGGGGGATCTGGTTAAGGGAAAGTCGAATTCGGGATACATTGTTCTGGTTTTAGTAGGATGTATTTATGAGGGTCATAGTCACTCCCTTACAGAGTTAAGCCATTACTGGCTTACCTGGTACAGAAATGGCTTATGGGTACTCTTTCTGTCCTGAGCCAACTTACCACGTACCATGTAGAAGGACCAGTGTCAGAGGCCATCTCAGGATAAGAATGTGTCCTGAGATTCCTAACATTGGATGTATGTGAGGAGAGAGAGAAGCAAGATCTGCAAAGTGCAGAGCCAAAAGCATTAGTGTGGAAAATTCCTCCAAGCATCAGATGTGTAAAATTGTAAGCAAAGGATTTGATTCTCAATAATGCCCCATCAAGACAGAAATTCCCTCCTGTCAGAAATATACTTGATATTACATTACATGTTGTTATAACCCCAAAATACATTTTTACAGAAATCATCTAAAATAGATTTTCATAGAATTCCTGTGTTTCTGGTGCATAGTTCCATAGCAGTGAGTACATCTACACATGGGGTTGCATGTTTATGTATCTCATCTATCAATAATAAAAAACAAATTGAGACCAACCATGGTAGAGGAAGACAATTTTCTTTCTTTATATAGAAAGCCATGTTACAAAATTGGTGTCATATGAAGAAGTGATCAAAGAATACACAGTCAAAATATGTTGAAAAAAGTGTTATAAAGTGGTGTCAGAGTTAATAAACAAAAATAATATATATTTTTAGATGTATAGATACTTGTATTTATAATTTTTCTAATATTCATAATTTATTTTTGCTCTCAATAAATATTTAATTCTCTGTCTATTTCTATATTTATAATGTTATACTTTTTATTAAAGAAAAGATTAAATAAACATCAAGCGCCACAAAAGCGAGGCCCACTCCTGCATTCAATTCTGCCACTGATTACCCAAATTTGGCAATTTATGGTGAAGGTCTTTATTGTCCACTGAAGGTCATTGGTTTGCTTGGTTATCTTTTCTGTCTAAACCCACTGGAAAAATAAGAGAAAACAAACAAAACAATTGTGATACTTCTGAAAGCAAGATGTAAATACTGAGCACGTGTCAAACATTAATTAGTCCTTTCCAGAATCTCTTCTTTTGGGGGAACCCAAATAAAGAAATATACCTGTTGGGTCAATGTACTGGTTCTGCAGGAACGGCAAAGAATTGCACAAAAAGTAGGCAGAAATAAAAGGTTTATTTTCCACTTTCCATAGACATAAAGGGAACCGAACACTCACAGGCAAGAGTGGTATCCAATATGGAGGGTCAGAGTATTTAAGATTTCCTCAAGGAAGCAAAAAGAGTAAAAGTGTCTATGGCAGCTGCATCCTTGGATGTTGACAACTCTCAGTCTCTTAGTCTGTTGGTCTGGTAGTCTGTTGGTCTGGCAGTCTGTTGGTCTGGTAGTCTGTTGGTCTTGGGAGGCTGATTACCATAGATTGGGTTAGTCCTGGCTTTCGTGGCTGGAAAGTGAACACTTAGATTAGTAAGGAGAAACTTGCTAGGGGTTAGAAGCGATTGTTAAGAAACTACACCCTTGGACATTGGTTTTGTTGCTTGCTAATGATTATAGGGTGTTTTTCTGAGAAAGCATGACAAAGTTAAGTAGTGTTAAAATGGCTGCCACCAAGACTAATATGACTCCATTTTGGCATTTCACCCTTTCAATACGTGTATCAGTTTACTAGGGATGACATAACCAAGTGCCCCAGCTGGGTGGCTTAACCAACGGGAACTTATTGTCTCAGAGTTCTAGAGGCCAGAAGTCTGAGATCAGGCGTCAGCAGGAGTGATCCCTTCTGAGGGCTGGGAGGGAGAACCTGTTAATGCATCTCTCTTAGCTTCTGATGGCTGCTGGCCATTCGCACTGCCTGGGTGATGGTTGCATAACCCCAATCTCTGCCTTCATTGTCATGTGGCATTCTCCCTGTGTGCGTAGCTCTGCATCCAAATGTCCCCTTTTATCTAAGGACACAAGTCATATTGGAGTTGGGCCCACTCTAATGATTTCATCTTGTCTACGTCTGTATAAACCCTTATTTCCATATAAGGCCATTTTCTGAGGTTTCAACATATTTTGGGTGGGGGGGAGGACATAATTCAACCCTTAACAATGTCTTGATTTTTTTTCTTTTTTGTGCTTTTCTTCATTATTAAAGCAAGTAATGATAGTATCCAATACTGATGAAAATATGAAGCACAGTAGAAGTCATTTCTATAAACCGTTATTGGGAATGTCAATTAGAACATTAGTTACAAAGAATTTAAGTTCATTCTAGGATGCAAACTCCATAAAGTCATAAACCTTGTCTGTCTTCCTCTCCACTGTAATCTCAGCTACAAAAACAGTTTAACACACAATACACACTCAATGCATACTTGTTTTGAATGAATGTATGATCTTGAAATGCCTATTCTAAGTGATTATGGTTTGTCAGTGGTTAGAATACCCAGACAGAAATAAGTGTTTTTAAGTACCAGGCTCTTTACTAAATAGATGACAAGAGTCCACTCAGCCTAAATATCCATCCAAAAGGATAATTTAAGTCTTTATAAAAATAATAGAATTTATTGAGTATTATTAAATTCATATAATGGAACAAAAACTGTAATTGTATTTTAAGTTAGCTGTATAGAAAATGCATGTATATTGTATATTCAGTAAGCTTCAGTGGGGATAAAATTGGAAACTGATTTCCAATTTTATCCCCACTGAGGAATTGGTAAAAGTGCTCACTCTAGCTAAATATTTTTCATCTTTAAATTGTTATTTAAAATGTCAAGTCTCATAGAAGCCCCTAAAAGAGTGATCTGATCCTCTGAGTTTTTCTATCACTCACTCTCACAGATTTCAAAACTTCCTTTTTGTAAGTACTGCTTGTGTTTGGACTTTAATGTTTTGTATTATTATTGTTTTAATGCTGAGCTTTGCTACTATTCTGCATTCTATGAAAGCACACCTTCCTTGTCTTTTTCACTAAGATAACCCCCAATACTTGCTTAGCGCCTAACTACATTTGCTGAATCAACAAATAAATTAATAAAAGAATGAATGAGTGAAGAAGTGAATGTAAGTTCTGACAATTAGGTTCATGAACTTATCCTAGAAAAAGTGCTGCATTCCTCATTACTGAATATCTTAACAGTCACCTTTGAAGTACTCCCCTTGGGAGATTATGCACCAATGTCAGTGCCTAATCTACCTGTCAAAGGAATTTAGGAATTCTTTTTCTGGAATGGCCAACAGAGTTGTCATCAGAGAATGTTGGAACTTAAATTAGAGCAACAGACAAACACTAAATTTCTTGTTAAACTTGGCAAGAGTGGAACTGAAATAAGGGACATGTCCAAGTTAATAGGGATAATGCCCTGAAGAAAACGGCTGTATACAAATGGATTAAATGTTTTTCTGAGGGGAGAGAAAGTGTCACTGATGAAGAGAGGTCATGACAGCCAGTAATGAGCAGAACTGACAAAAGCATTGCAAAAATTCATTGAATTGGGTGTCAAAATCATCGACTGACTATGAGAAGCATAGCAGACCAAATAAACATTAGTGGAGAAGCAGTTAGAAAAATCTTAACCAAAAATCTTGACATGAGAAAAGTGTGTGCAAAAATGGTCCCAAAGGAGTTCTTGTATCACAGCCATGCACCAGCTCACACAGCACTGTCTGTGAGGGAGCTTTTAGCCAGTAAACAAATAACCGTATTGGAACACTCTCTCTACTCACCTGATCTGGCCCCCAATGACGATTTTCTTTACTCAAAGAGTAAGGAAATATTGAAAGGAAGACATTTGTTGACATTCAGGACATCAAGGGTAGTACACTGACAGCACTGATGGCCATTCCAGAAAAAGAGTTCCAAAATTGCTCTGTTGGGTGGACTAGGCACTGGCATCATTGCATAGCTTCCCAAGGGGAGGACTGCAAAGTTGACTGTAGCGATGATATTCAGCAATGAGGTATGTAGCACTTTTTCAAGGACGAGTTCACAAACTTAATTGTCAGACTCCCATGCATGGAAGTGTGACTAAATGCACATGTTCTCTTGTAAGCTCTCCAGTTTCTCCTGCTTTGGACTTCACCTAGTTCTCTGATGATCTTCCTCGGTAGCCTTGTCTAGGACAGTATTTGCAGGAATGTCATTTTATTTCATTTTTACCCTAATTTCTCTGCAGAAATTCTATGTTTTGAGCTTGCTCAAAATAATAGTCCATACCAATTTTATCACAAAGGAGACTTCATTTTCCCCTCAATAAGCTTGGCAAAAATGCCTACTGCTGCTTAGTATCAGAGGACACTTCCCTTTCTATTTGCATGACCTTATAGTTTTTCCAGTCTTTAATCTGGGGTTCTCCGTGTTCTCTGGTCAGCGTCTCTAGGTTGTGCCTATATTGTGTGGATGGAAGCTAAATTCTTCTCCTTTTGGTGGACAAAATAACTTGCTGATTGAGGTCAGAGCTACAAAGAGATCCCCACTGAGCAGAAGTATGCATGCCATGAAACTTCCTTTGTAACATTATCGAAAATTATTTCTGGCTGCAACAGGGAAGACTGTTATCTAACTTAACCATTTCAGGTCCATTGTATCTGCAAAATGTTCTTTCCACTTGGAGGCTATTATAAATAATGGTATATTGATTTATGTGTATTGATTTATTTTTATGAAAAGCTTTATATTTAAGATAGTCTACAAGTGGAGATGCTGAGTCAAAGATCTTGATATAAATTCAAATTGCTTATCTAAATTTATACTAGAAGGATAAAAGAACCTTACCCAAAACGATATAATGTGATTTTTTTTTAAAAACTAATATTTATTAAAAGTATTGATTAAAGATGATCACAACTTTTGGTGTTGTTTATTTTATTACTATCAAGAATCAACATGCTTACATATATGAGTTAGCTAGTTGAATTTTCTCTTTTGGGCAATTATCTCTTTTGTGAATATTTTATTGACCAGTTATAAACTAGAACCACACTGGTTTCCTTATCTGTTTGCCTAAGCTTTGTATGTGGAAAACATATTAACTCTGACATTTTATTGAAAACATTTTTCTATTTGAATATTTGCCCAATATATTTTTGTGTATAGAATTTTTATTTTTATAGATTCAAATCTGCTGGTTCTTTGCTTTATAATTCCTTCTGTTATTTCTAAGCACAGGAAAATTTAACCCTTATAGAAGTTTTAAAAACAGATGCTCATGTTTTCTCCCAATGTTTCTACTGTTACATTTTTAAATATTTAAAATTTTAACCAACCTAGAGTTTACGTTGGTGTGTGGAATGAAGTGAGAAACTAATTTTGCTTTCATATTTCTAGACACTCATCCCATCACCATTTACTGAATAAATGTCCCAGCCCAAAGGTTTAATATGCTTCCTTGAGGTATAATATTTATATAAAATAGAGTCAATAAATCTCCAAAACAAAATGTCTTTGGCAAATTTTTCTCAGTCACATGCTACGTTTTATTAGCATGCTACAAGTTGACTGAAACCAGTGTGCTAGTGTTAAAGTGAAGGACTTACATGGTGAGCCACAGAAAGCTGACATAAGCAGGTCACTTTTTTTTAAGTAAGAACAATTTCATTTTCATTTTAAAAGGTCATAAAAATATCATGTTCACATCAGTTGTTACAAAGGAAGGATGTGGCAGAATGGTCTATTATCCCACATGTACATTATGCTTTTCTTGTATGTTTTAGGCTTGTTTTGTCAGTTAATAAAAATAAACTAGTCGGCATGTTGGCTCATGCCTTTAATTCCAGCAATTTAGGAGACTGGGGCAGGAGGATTGCCTGAGCCTAGGAGTTTTAGACCAGACTAGGCAACATAACAGACCTCGTCTCTACAAAAAAAAATAATAACCTGGTGTGGCGGTGCGTGCCTATAATCCCAGCTACTCCAGAGGCTGAGATGGGAGGAATCGCCTGAGCCCAGGAGGTCGAGGCTGTAGTGAGCCATGATCCGGCCACTGCACGCAACAGAGTGAGACCCCCCAACTCAAAATAAATAAATAGGCGAGGCATGGTGGCCCACTCCCTGCCCCCCATTATTTCTGTCTTCATTTCCCGCCAGTTTCCACCTCACTCACTTTAGGGGTTTAAGGACTGCTTAATCCCAGGGGTTCAAGATCAACCCGAGCAACTTGGCGAGACCCCATCTCTACAAAAAAGTCAATCAAGTAATAAACTAACTAATTAATTAAAATGAAAATAAACCATGAATACCTTGATGGGAATTATATTAAACCACTTTCTTGGCTTTGGAGAAGTCAAACCCTCCAGCTTCTCTCCTATTTTACCAGCTGCCTCCTTTCAGTCTTCTCTGCTAGATCTTCCTTGTCCCAAACTCTTGCTGTTGGTGGGTCCCAAGAGTCTCTGGGCGGTCCCTCCTCAATGACCTCATCCAATCCCCTGGCTTTACATTCTGGCTATTGTTGATGGCCCAACATGCTTCTCCTGAGTTTCAGCCTCTTACAGTAACTGCATACTCAATAACTCCACTTGGAATCTCATGGACCATTTCAAACTTCACATGTCTTAAAATCTCAGCTTCCCAACTCCTGCTCCCTTCCCAATCTTCCCCATCGAACTAATTGGCACTATCATCCAACCAACAGCTTCAGAGCAAAAACCTAGGGGCCAACCTGGTTTCCTCTCTTTTTCTTACCCCCAGAACACAACCCATCAGCAAATCTTCTATGTGTCTCTCCAAAATATATCTGGAAGCTACTTCTGGTTCCTTCCATCCCCCTACCCTAGAGCAAGCCCATTTTCTCCACACCGAATTACTGAAATTTCCTCCTAACTACTCTCACTACTCATTTCTCTTTCACCTCCACCCTGTCTATTCTCAGCATTAAGTTCAGACAAATCTTTAAAAAAACTTAATTAGATCACATTCTCACCTGATCAAAATGCCTCCCACCTGATTGAGGCAAAACCCAGAGCCTTCTATGATCTACAAGTCCCTGTATGACCTGCCCCCTATTACTTTTGTCTTCATTTCTCGCCAGTTTCCACCTCACTCACCCACTCTGCTTCAGCAATACAAGATTTCTTACTGTTCCTGGACTACATCAAATGGGTGGCATGTTGGAGTCTTTGCATTTGCTGTTCCCTCTGCGGGAAACACAGTTCTCCCAGACAGCCGTGTGACTCTCTCCTATACATATTCAAGTATCTGCTCAAATGTTATTTCCTGAGAGGCCTTTCCTGATCACATATCCCTCCTTTCATTCTCTCTTAACCTTGCTTTATTTTTATTAAATGTATACATCGCTATCTGACATATAGCATATTAAGGTTTATTTATTGTGCCAACTCTGTAAGAATCTAAACACCAGAAAGGCAGAGTGTTTGTTTTGTTCATGATTATCCCCAGTATCCAGCATTTTGCTTGGTATATAGTGGGTGCTCAATCAATACTTGCTGAATGTCTTGATTAAACCTATATTATTTTGAAAATATTTACATCGCCGGGCTCGGTGGCTCAGCCTGTAATCCCGCGCTTTGGGAGGCTGAGGTGAGTGGATTGCCTGAGCCCGCGGGTTCGAGACCCGCCTGGGCAACTTGACGAGACCTCATCTCTACAATAAAAATCAAAAAATCAGCTGGG
>CAUYQG010208863.1:0-30710 GCA_963574415.1 Tarsius wallacei
GGGGTCATATGGGAGGTTGGTGTTTAGAGCTTTTAGGAATCGCCACACTGCTTTCCACAGAGGTTGCACTAGTTTACATTCCCACCAACAGTGTAGAAGTGTTCCCTTTGCCCACTCTCGCCCCTCCTGTTCAATATAGTATTGGAAGTCTTGGCTAGAGCAATCAGAGAAAAGAAGGCGATCAGGGGTATCCAAATAGGTAAAGAGGAAGTCAAATTATCTCTCTTTGCAGATGACATGATCGTATACCTTGAAAACCCAAGAGAATCGGTCAAAAACCTCCTTACACTGATAAAGGACTTTGGCAAAGTCTCAGGATGTAAAATAAATGTGCAAAAGACAATCGCATTTCTTTACACCAATAATAAACAAACAGAAACCCAAATGCATCAGCTTTTAGATTTTTAGCCATAAATTCTTTGCCTACACCCAATGTCCAGAAGAGTTTTATTCTAGGTTTTCTTCTAGGATTTTTATGGTACCAGGTTTGACACTTAAGTCTAATACATCTTGAGTTAACTTTTGTATACAATGAGAAATAGGAATCAAGTTTCATTTCTCTACATGTATCTATTCAATTTTTCCTGCACCATTTATTGAATAGAATGGACTTCCTCCAGTGTATGTTTTTGTCTGCTTTGTCAAAGGTCAGTTAGTTGTAGGTATTTAAGTTTATTTCTGGATTTTCTATTCTGTTTCATTGGTCCACGTGTCTGCTCTTATACCAGTACCATGTTGCTGTGGTTCCTATAGCCTTGTAGTATATTTTGAAATCAGATAATGTGATGCCTCCAGCTTTTTTTTTTTACTCTTCTGGATTGTTTCGGACTAAAAAGCTTCTGCATAGCAAAAGAAATAATCAACAGAATAAATAGGCAACATACAGAATGGGAGAAAATATTTGCAAACTGTACATCTGATGAAACATTAAAATCTAGAACCTACAAAAAAGTCAAACAAATCAGCAAGAAAAAAATTCAAATAACCCCACTAAAAAGTGGGCAAATGACATGACTACACATTTCTCAGAAGAAGATGTACAAATGGCTAACAAACATGAAAAAATGCTCTCATCACTAATCCTCGGGGAAATGCAAATTAAAATCACAATGCGGTACCATCTTACACCAGTCAAAATGGCCATTATTAAAAAGTCAAAAAGCAATAGATGGTGTGAAAGTGGTGAAAAGGTAACACAATCACTGTTGGTGGAAGTGCAAATTAGCAAAACCTCAATGGAAATCTATATGGATGTTTCTAAAAGAACTAAAAGTAGATGTATCATTTGATCCAGCAATCCCCAAACCAGGTGTCTACACAAAAGAAAAGATGTTGTTATACCAAAAAAGACACCTGCACTCATATGTTTATTGCAGCACAATTCACAATTGCAAAGATGTATAATTAAACTAAAAGTCTATCAACTGATGGGCTGGTGGCCTGAAGGATAATGAAAATTATATATCTACATATATAATACATTTAGATTATATATAATTTATATTATTTAAAAGTGGTATCATATAACTTGAATGTAGGTTGTATGATATATATATATACTTATCAAGAAATATTATTCAGCCATAAAAAAGAATGAAATTATGTATTTTGCAGCAATTTGAGTGGAGTTGGAGAACATTATCTTAAGTTGAACTAATGCTGAAATGGAAAACCAGACACCCGGTGTTCTTACTTATAAGTGGAAACTAAACTAAGGATCTGCAAAGGCATATTGAATGGTATAATGGACATTGGGGACTCAGAAATGGGGAGAATGGGAAGGGGTAGAGGGAGGAACAATTATCTATGGGATACAATGTGCACAAGTAAGGGTGGCGGTACACTTAAAGCTACTATACAGTGCATCCATGTAACCCAAAACTCTTTGTATCCCCTAAAGCTATTGAAATACGTTTATCAATTTAAGAGAACAGTATGAGCAGTAGAACAATGAAAAAAAGAATATCAATCTCTCCATTTTATAGAAACCCAAAGCTTCTACCCTTATCTTATTTGACTTTGGGGGAGGCATGAGAAAAAGAGACTTTTCTCTCTCTCTCTCTCTCAGCTGTCTCTACAGACATCCTTTGTGAGGATGTGTGTGAGTAGGGTCAGTTTTCCTATCTCTGAATAAATCTGAAGGGGAATTTCTTGCCTCCAAAAAAAGATGTGTTAATTGACTTTTTTATTAAAGGTTTAAACTTAGTCTTTACCTAGCAGGTGACTTTTAGTCTATTACAAAATCATCAGATAGCATCAATTAATAAATTACTGCCTTGACAATTAATGTTTGCTTTTAATGAGGAATCTTATAATATCAGGTATTATAAAAATAAACCAAGTCATGTTGAAAACCTTCTTTTACATATAAAAAGTGTTTATTCTGCCTTAGTTTTTTATTTTTTGAGTTGGAGTCTCACTCTGTCACCCAGAGCAGTGGCATCATCATAGCTGACTGCAGCCTTGACCTTTTGGACTCAGGAGATCCTTCTGTCTCAGCCTTCCAAATAGCTGGGACTATAGACACACACCACCATATCTGATAACTTTTTAAAAAGTGTTTGTAGAGACGAGGTCTTGCTGTGTTGCCCAAGTTGGTCTTGAACTCCTAGGCTCAAGCAATTATTTCACCTCAGCCTCACAAAGTGCTAGGATTGCAGGCATGAGCCACCACACCCGGCCTGCCTTAGGTTTCTACTTTTTTTTTTTTTTTAATTTTAAAGATGTGTGGTATAATTCAGGATTATACAAGTGGACATTGTACAGGTAAAGTTTGGGACCTCCCTTTGGTCCCCACTTTGCTAGTTTCTTTTTTTAACTATATGTTTGTATTCTAAGATGACAAGTATTTTTTTTTTTTTTTAAATTGGAGTCTCACTCTGTCGCCCAGACTGGAGTGCAGTGGCCACTCCCGGCCACCGCAGCCTCTACCTGTTGGGCTCCAGCGATCCTTCCGCCTCAGCCTTCCAAGTAGCTGGAACTACAGACGTGCGCTACCACGCCCGGCTAATTTTTGATTATTGTAAAGATGAGGTCTCGCCAAGTTGCCCAGGCAGGTCTCGAAACCGCGGGCGCAGGCAATCCACTCACCTCAGCCTTCCAAGGCATGAGCTACCCAGCCCAGCAGTATCTTTTTTTTTTTTTTTTAGCACTTTAAAGATGTTGCTCCACTGTCTTCTAACTCTTATTATTTCTGTCAAGAAGTCTTCTATTACTTTTGCTGTTTTTCTGCACATTTTTTTTTTTTTTTTGCTGTTGCTGTTGTTTTTTCCTCCCTGGCTGCTTATAATATTTTCTCTTTCTCTTTATCGCTGATTTTAAAGTTCCTTGGTATGGTTTTTGCCAGATTTCTTGTGCTTAATTGAACTTCTTGAATTTAAAGGTTTATAATTTGCATCAAATTTGAAAAATATTTGATTATTTTTTCAATTTTTTAAACCTCCTCCCTTTTCTTTGGAGGTTAAAATTATAGGTTTAGTACACTGTTTCATGTTGTCACATTGTTCTATAGTCTCTGCTAAGTTTTTTGGTTAGTCTTTAATTTCTTTCTGCTTCATTTTGTATAGTTTCTAATGCTGTGTCTTCAAGTTCACTAATTTTTTTGCCACAAAATCTTATCTGCTATTAATCTTATCCATTATATTTTTAAATGTAATATATTATGGTTTTCATTCTCTAGAAGTTTGAGTTGGGTGGGGGTTTACAATATGTATTTTCTGTTTTCATTTGGCATGCTCAATTTCCTCTATATTTTGGGACATACGGAGCATAATTATAATATGCTTTTTTTTCATTTCTTATTTGCTAATTATGGTATATGTGTTACTCCTGGGTTCATTCTTTATTGATTTATTTTTCATTATGGGTCACATTTTTCTGCTTATTTTCATGTTTGGTAATTTTTGATTGGATATCAGACATTATGAAAATTACCAAATTGAGTGCTGAATATTTTTTATTCCTTACTATATTTTTAAGCTCAACAGTGGAATGTTGCTTGAAAAACAGTTTGATCTTTTTTCATCTTGCTTTTAAATTTTGCTAGGCAGGGTCAGAAGGTAGCTTATTGTAGAGATATTATTTCCTCACTACTCAGATAAAAACTTCCTTGTTATTCTACTCTATTCCCCTGGAATTATAAATTTTTTTACTCTAGATGATGGGAAGACAATCTATTCCTGGTTTTTAGTGATCATTGAGTATTGTTCAGTTGAATGCTTTTAGATCCCCACCCCCAACCTGTGTAGTTTTCTTACTATATGCACTGATCATTACTCAGCTGAGAACTTGAGATGGGAGCACTCTGTAGATCTCTGGTGCTATCTGTATAAGCAGGTTTGTTGCTCCCACTCTCTACCCTACAAGCTCTAGCAGTCTTGAATTTTCCAAATCTGTGTTATGGCTCATCTAATCAGTGAGATCAACAACCCCTACTCAGGTTCCCTCCCGCTCCAGCACCATATCCAGGAATCATGATCCAAGCAGTAATATGGGTTAAGTATAGGACTTTTTGTTTTCTATTTTGGGGATCTTACTAATTACCTGACATTTTGTATCTTAAATATTTTGTTTCAGGTATTTTGTCTATTGTTCTTGATCAGGCAACAGAGTAAATTTGGTTTCTGTCCTATTTTGACAAGAAGTCTCTAACTTCACTGAATTTTGAGATGAAACCATCATCTGGCCAACTGAGTTTCTTAAGACACTGGGTCAACAGGCAAAAAAGGGGTTACTCTACTGGCTGGAGTGCTTGATTGCAATTATCAAGAGTAAATTAGATTGCTGCTATACAGCAGGCCAAGAAGCACTACGTATAAAGCCCAGGGGATACTCTGAGACTATTCTTGGTACCAGCTTAGTGGAAAATTGCAACAACTGACAATAGTCAAAAATATTCAAGGACTTAGACTCTTCAGAAATGTAGTTGTAGACAACTAAAACCAGTAAAGAACTCAATCCAGGTGAGTTTCTAACTGACATGCCATAAATGAACTCAATGTTTTACACATCTCAAACCCTATAAAAGTTCTCTGCAACTTTCAGGCTATCATTTTTAATATGTATTATATCTTTAATGTTTTTTCTGAACATTCCTTTAATCATATTTTTGTAATTACAATGTGACAATTCCTAAAGGACATTGTTTGAAGGACAATTTCTTCAAGAAATGGCTATTTTCCCTCATGACACAATTTCCAGTAATTCTGGAGATGAAGTAAATAGTCTACCCACTCTACACTCCTGTTTCCAAAAATATACTTTGTCCTTATACCAAACAAATAAATAAATATGTAAAGAAAAATTTAAAAACATAATTTTTTGAAATATATGTCATAATACATGCTACTCTCACTTATAATAATTGTCTACTAACACCACTGTCTTTTTTTCTCATTCATTGAAGAGTTTAGCAGCTGGCTCAGTGTCTTTCTTTTCACCACAAATCTTGTACATTCATATAAATGAATTATCCAACTTGCTTGCCTACAACCAGTTCGAATCATATTTTCATAGAGCCATACTTTGACTTTTTACTTCCATGGTAAAAATCTCTATTTTGAGCATTTTACTCTTTTTACCACATCCAGTCTTTCACTCACTCCACTACCTCTATTTGAACCGTTCTTTGACCTACTGAGCCTCCAATTAACTGACTTCACTTTTTCTGCTGGCTATAGTTCCTCACATACTCTCACTTAATTCGTTCAACAATTTTGATTTCATTGTTCAACATCATTGCCAGAGTCTTAAAATTACTCCCAGCTCCTTTGCCCCTCTCTCTTTTCATATTTATGCTAATAGTATAATCTTTATCATTAATAAATTCAAGTCAGACTATTTTGTCTGACATTCTCTAACCTATAGAATAAGAGGAACCAGTCACAGAAATGGAGGAGAAACTGCCAGCAAAAAGGAAGAAAAACCTGGAGACTAGATTCCAAGAAAATAACTTTCCATGATTTTGTGTCTCTAGTTGAACTTTTTGGGAATGCTCAACTATTTCTAGAAAGTTTCTCCTAAACAAAATGACACAAGCAAAAGAAGTGATCAATTATGCCAAATCTGAAAATTCAAGAACAATGAATCATGAGAAATTAGCCAACTGGATAACTATTTGATAACTATTGTGACTTTTTATCCTGTTAACCTGGAAAGGATGGGTCTGCTCTATCTAATGCCTCTTCTTTAACATTATAGGGTCCTCCTCACAAGTCTAAGATCAACCTTTGGCACAATGAGGATAATGAAGGGAGAAGGTCAAAGCCAAGTGGGAGTGGTAGGGGCAGTTGCAGAAGTGAGGTGCTAAAGAGGTCCTGGGAGAGCTTGTAGGGAGAGTATCAGATGTGTAGAGAGAGGATACAATAAGTAAAGAAGTTGGAGTCAAAACTAAGAAGAGTGAATGGAACTACTGGCCAATATCTGAAATAATGATATGACATCAGGAGAAACCTTGGAATTTTCTTGCTTTAAATGAGCATCAAAGCTGCAACACTGAAGGAATTGTTCTGAAGTCATGCCACAACACTGAAGTGAGGCCTAGCCATCCTGAATTCATCTTGATTGATTATTGTAGTTAACAAAGTTGTGTTCAGAGTATTTAAAGTAATACTGATGTTATTCTCTAACAATGCTCAGAAATAATTTAAAAGTTTCATATTCATTTTCTTCGTATGTTTCTCATATCACTAAATTATATAACTCAACTAGATAAAGTGATGCTCTGGGCATTGAAATCAACTGGTTGATTTCATTTCCTCAACCATGTTAATCAAGTCTCATGTGACTGGTTAGCTCAGTAGACATGGTATAGAGTTTAATTTTTCTGAGGGTCTGTAGTGAATACCAGATCTCTACTTTAAGGATGATACACCCATTTTCTTTTCCTGCCAACCTTTGGGAATATCAGTTACAGATCACACCTCTGTTCCTTGTTGGAAATTGTCCTCAGCCACAAGTATTGATTGACCAGGGTCAAACACTCTGCTAAGCATGGTAGCTACCAGTGACTAGCTGATGCAAAAATACAAAGGTCTAGCCATAATTTTCTTAATTTGGGACAACATAAACTAAATCCCAGCTCCAAAGTTCCTCATATAATTGGCTGCTATTCAGCATATTTCTTAAATGAAGAGAAAAGAAATAACTTATACTTGCATCAATACAAAGGACCTTAACAATCAGGAATATTTTATTACCACACTGCATTTGTTTGCCGGCAAAGAAGTGTGAGAAAATGATCTTAAATTGTTGATGCAGCAAATGCAAGTGCAGATTCCAACACCTACTGAAACATTCTAACATAGAAACAGCAGAAAATAAATTTCTATTTTAGATTTCAATCCATATGTTGGGAAAACTAAGAAAAAAGAAGTTGTGAAGTAGTAAATTTAATGTGTAGTAGAGATAACAAGACAGAGAAATTAGGGAGAGGCTAAATTCAACAATCCTTTGCTAGCTTTCCAAGGTCCCATCTTTTACTGACATATTTGTTGTTTTTGTTATTGCCCTCATGAAGTTACTTTTATTTCTTAAATTGTTACACAAAAAAGAGTACTTCTTTGGAGTAATGAAGTATAGGTTGTCTTGCATAGGGTCCTTGCTTTGTGGTTTTGAGTGTTGCCCCAATGAGGTTAGGAGTGCTATGTGTATTGTTGTACTGAAGAATTTCACCTTATCCACAATCTTGGTTTGTCTTCAGCAGATGTTTGCTCATGATTATAACCTCTGTGCAGTTGAACAAGAAGACCAATTCCAATTCCTCCTGAGTCAGGGAACAAGATATGATTCCAGGTCTAGTTTCTTACTGACAGTATAGTACTAATTACCTGAGTTGTGCTAGCTGCTTCACAAAGGTTATCTCATTCTTCCCTTATGTAAGCCTCTTAATTATGTGTTAAGAGTCCATTTGCACAGATTCAGGGTTTGAGGTTATGGAATGTAATTCAATACAGGTATTTTACTAAGTGGAATCAGCATTTGAACTCAAACCTATCAGACTATTTTATTATCCATACTCTCAAAATGTTTCTTCTTGCCCTAGAGTTTGTATTTTGCCTTATGATCAATGGAAAGTCCTTGAATTTTTAGAGTAGGAGAGTAAGGCAATCACTGTGGTGTTTCATGATTACTGTTTTGTTTTGTCTTTTTGTTTTCTAAAGTAAGTAATTGTCTGAAAGCTAGGAAAAGATTGTGAAAGTTATGGTGGCTGTTCACATGTGAGGTTAAAAAGGCTTTTGTTGCCATGGTATTGGCAATGGAGAAAAGAGCATGGACATGAAAGATACTCTTGAAATAACTAACTGCATGGTGAGTAAGGCAGGGGATATGGAGCTATGTGGATGGTATTGAGTCAAACAGCAATGGTGAACACAATGGTTGACACATTTATTGCTCTCACATTTTGCTTTTGAGAGGCCTTGTGGACTTTCAGGTAAAAATGACTACTAACCAGGGAAATTCAGTCTCTATAAAAAATACTAGATCCTTACTATTTTGATTAAAGAAATAGCTTTAAAGGATAACAGCCATTCAACAGTACTTTGTTCAGTTAAATTTAATCACACAGGATTTACAAAGCCTGATATTGATTTCATAAACAATTGGGCAATCATCCAGAGAGTTAGACGGCATAGATTTAAATGATAAAATAATGTCACCAGAGGCCTCTGAGTTCTAATATAAAGTTCTGGACTCAAGACTACTAGAGACAAAATGTCCATATTTTCTTCTGACAAAATAGAAGGAGTTAAAGTAAATATTTTAAACATAAAAATGTGATATTTATTGTTCTTATTTTAGTTTTCAAAAGCTATATTCAATATATATAAAAATTAGCAGCTTTTCTACATAGAACGTCACAATTCTGGATTTGTTTCCCAAAAAAAGAAAAAGGAAAGATCTGGATACAGTGGGAAATATAAATTTTTTATTTAGCTGCATCTGAGTAAAGGGGTTCTCATTAGACAGGTATGAGCCCCCAACTTTGTCATAGTCCCCATCTCTTCTTACTATTGAATCTCTTTGCTTCATTTTGCTTTTTGTCATATTAGTATATTCCTGTCTTTGTTAGGTATTTGAATTTAAGATTACAAATTTAAGATAAGGATAAAATGTTCTGGTTGATTAAATGTTATGAACCATACTTACTTGAAAAATATATAAAAATAATTATTGAAGATCTTGGCTAGTGGAAATACCTTATATAAATACCTTTGAGTAAAGTTAGATATAAATGCATATTTTGACAAGTTTAGCAAAAGAATTATTATAACTTAAGTCAATAAAATATTAAGAAATAAATAAAATCTACAATTATGGTTAGCATAGCCCTAGCACACAGGGGTGATCTGCAATTATTTTATTATTTGCCGCCCAAATTATGAGGAGTTATAATTTTGTCTGACTTGATGACAGTATGTTTGAGTTTAATTACAGGTTGTCCTGCTCAAATATGTCATAATCACAGCAGTATGCTTCTAGCTGGCCAAACGTAAGTCCTAGTTGCATTTTGCTGAACTTGGAGTTGCTTTGGACCCAAATCTCCCTAAAAAGGCAGCTCCAGTCAGATATTTACTGTCACACTAGGTGTTTCCATTTTCATGATGCTGAAGCTTAGTGCTTCAAAACTCCAAAGAGTAGAGCTGTTACAAAGAGGTGGCTTCTGTTAATAGCTTCAATGTAGGATCACCTTAATCTGTTCAAGAAGTTTTGGCCCTTTTGCCTTCAAGCTTCTTCAGTCTAGTAGTTTCTTTTCTCTTTTTTTTCATTGAGATATAATTGACATCCCATGAAATTCACCCTTTTAAGGTGTACAGTTTAGTGTTTTTAAAAATTATATTCACAAAGTTGTGCAACTACTACCATTGTCTGATTCCAGAACATTTCAACACCCCCAAAATAATCTCTGTACCCATTAGCAGTCATACACCATTCTCTTCTCCCTCAGTCCCTGGAAGCCACTAATCTACATTCTGTCTCCATGGATTTCCCTGTTCTGAGCATTTCATATAATTGGAATCATGAAGTATATGACCTTTGTGTTTTGTTTCTTTCATTGAGTATAAAGTTTCAAGGTTCATCCATGCAGAAACATGTATCATTACTTCATTTCTTTTTTATTACCAAACAATATTATTTTGTTTATTCATTTATCTGTTGATGAATTGATTGTTTCTACTTTTTCATTGTTATGAGTATATGTGTACAAGATTTTGTGGACATATATTTTCAATCTCTTAACTATGTACTTAAGAATGGAATTGCTGGATCATGTGGTAACCCTATGTTTAACTTTTTGAGGGCCTTCCAAACTCTTTTCCAAAGTGGCTGCACAATTTTTCACTCCTGTATTAGGATTTTAATATCTAATATTCACCAACATTTATTGTGTGCCACTTTAATTAAAGTCACTACTGTGGGTATGAATAGATATCTCATTGAAGTTTGATTTGCATTTATCTGATGACTATGTACTTATGTACTTATAGCCCATTTTTATGTCTTAATTAGAGACATATCTTTCCAAGTCCTTTGCTCACTTTCTAAATCGGTTACTTGTCTTTTTTGTTATTTAATTGTAAGTATTCTTTATATATCCTAAATTCAAGTAGTTTATGAGATATATGATTTACAAATGTTACAGATGTTGTCCATTTTTATTTTCCTGATAGTATCCTTTGAAGCAAAAAAGTTTTAAATTTTGATAATGTTCACTTTATCTATTTGTTTTTCCCCTGCTTGATTATGCTTCTAGTGTCATTTAAAGAAATCATTACCTAATCTGAGATCACAAAGATTTATTTCTATGTTTTGATTTAGGTTGTGAATCCATTTCAAGCTAATTTTTTTCATATGATATGAGATAGGGATCCAACTTCTTTCTTTGATGTGGGTATTCAATTGCCCTTGCACTGTTTGTTGGAAAGACTACTCTTTCTTCAGTGAAAGGTCTTGGTACCCTTGTAAAAAAAAATTACTTGACCATAGATGTATGGGTTTATTTCTGAGCTCTCAATCCTATTCCTTGATCAATAATTATGTCTATTTTTGTATAGTACCCCACTTTATTGTGCATCTAGAGAGTAGTTTAAAGAAGTTTTTAACAACATAAATAAAATGTAGACTTCTGTTTACAAAAGTCAGATTGCACTATCAGATATAATGAAAATTGAACAAGAAAGTGCATTGCAGAACAACCTCCCTCTGAAAATCCTAACTCTGAAAGAACTAAGTTCTGTGTTTTTATAACACTACAGAAACAAAGATTGGAGTGACCATAAGAATAACTGAATAAGTACTCTGTATTTAACCTCATTTCTTTATTGAAAATACATGGCCATTAAGTGCAATAAGCCAATTAAGATGATAACACCACATTGTTAAGATGGTGACATAAGTATATTTGAAATGATAATGTTTCATTAGTGGATGAGTGACTCTCAAACCATAAGAAATAGTAGAGGTAAGTGTAGTTAATAAAATAAGAACATCTATAGCATAAATTAATCTGTACTGAATTAGGAACAATTTCCATATATCTGGCATTAAACAAGGTGAAATAGTGTGGCTTACTGTTTAGATTAGCTTTAAGTTCCAATGTAAACACTGTGACTGATTTTAAATATATAACACTAGTTAAAGATGTATAAGAATTGTATTGCATTTGTAAATTATATTGGAATGATAAGAGCCTTTAAATTTTACAATTCTTTAAATTTTTAAGATTCAATTTTAAAATATTGGGAATGTTTGCTCATAAAATTGGGCTTGAGAAATTTACTTATAATGTCAAAACGTACCAAATAATTATGTAAATTTAGTCAGCTGAATTTGTGTCAGTAAATATTAACCATAGGCATTCTTGGGAGTAACTGGAAATGTACTAGATATGTAAGTAGACTACTATTTTTATAGTATACCTCAAGCTTAATGCAAACCAAAATTTTGAATTTGTCACATAAATAAATGAAATAGTCTTTTACAATCTTAAATAACAGTCAAATAGATTTTCTGTGTACAAAATGTAAAATTCTGTGCATACTGAAAAAAGTTGTAAAATTTTCCTATAGAACAGTTTTTATTACTACTAAAGCAGATTTAGAATACTGAAATAATGTCTTCCAATTTTTATCATTAACACAATAAAATACTTATTTCTTTGTATTATATATTAGATATTTTGAATGATCAATATGTTTCTGCTATTTTTAAATGTTTCAATTTTAATATTTTTCTATTTCTAGAGCAGAAATACTTCTATTCAGTATTTTTGCATTAATTTACCCAAAAAGCATTTGTTGAATACTTGATGGGTATGTGAGATAAAAACAGAAATAATGCAGTAATCTTCAACTTAATATTGAGATTGACAGGGAAGTAGCCAGGGAATTTGCTGGAAACTTTCATCCATTTTTAGTATACCACCATAATCCAACTATTACTGAGGGACTGATGTTTCTTTCAGGGTTAAAGCATATTGTGATTTCAACCAACTTTATGTGTTAACACTATTATTCTGCACCATTCTTAGTAGAGAAGGAATCCTGAATATAGAAGGGCCTACCGTGCTTTGGGAAGTATAAGATGCAGTCAACTGAGGCTGAGCTTGAAACTAATCAGGATATCTACTGTTTTGGTTTGAACACTGAGAAATCAAAGCAGATCAAGCTTTGCTAGTTTGGGTACTCCTTCCTTCAGTGTTCCTTAACACACCAGAGATTAACTCTTTAGTTGCTGGATTGTGAGAAGTTCCTGGAGACCTGATTGGGCTGGCTAGCACGATTGCAGAGTATCTGCAGGATTAGGGGCAGATGTTATTTGCCAACTATTACAAAGTTTTAAAATAATTTAACCATAAGTAGGTTGATAACTTTGTATTCTGCCAGAATAGCAGCTCCAGATTAAACTATTCAGAACTGCTATTGAGTTCTGCCTCTCTCCAATTTTTAACTATTGTAGGAAAGTGAAATAACAAATTCTTGTTTAGGAAATAATATTTTCTAAATTAGTTTGCAAGGTGATGACCTGACCTTATAAAAGCCGTGCTAGTATGCTTAAGAGTCTCAGGTTTTATTCCTCCTTTGATCTTGGTTATATAATCCTTATAGGAGAGCCTCACAAACTTTGCTTTTAATATCTCCATTCTCAGATTTTCAGATGAAGATGCTAATGTTGTTTTCCCATCCATTGGGGTTAGAGTCACAGAGGCAATTAATCAAGTGCACAAAATGGCTTTCATATAAGGTTAGTGAATACAAACAAATGGTTATTATCAATGACTAGTGTTTTATTTTGAATTAATTTTTAAATTACATATGTAAAATTTACATTTTTTTAACAAAAGAATAGTGATATAACTACAATTACAGTTAGGATACAGAACAGTTATTTCAAATAAAAAATTTACCTTATGCTATTTGCCTTTTGCCCTTGTTGTCAAATCTTTCCCTCATCTCTTACCCCTGGCAATCATTCTTTTCTTCATCATAAGTGTTTTCGTTTTTACACAATATATGAACTTATACAATATGCAACCTTTTAACCTTTTAAGTCTGGCTTCTTTCACTTCTATGCCTTTTATGTGTATCAATAGTTTGTTCCATTTTATTGCTGAGTAATAGTCTATTGTATGAATGTACCAAACTTTATCCCACTGAAGGAAATTTAGGTCATTTTTTATTTGGGGTGATTATAAATAATGCTGTTATAAACACTTGAGTTCGAGTTTTTGTATAAATATATTTTCATTTCTATAATATAAAGCCTAATAATAAAATTATTAAAACGTATAAAACTGCAGACTTTATAAGTTTGCTGAAGTATTTTCCAGAGTAGCTGTACCATTTTTGTATTGCTTTTTTTTTTTTGCATGTGTTTGTGCGGTTTGGTTTAGTTTGGTTTGAGTCAGGGTCTCACTTTATTGTCCAAGCTGGAGTGCATGGAACTATCATGGCTTACTGCACCTTGGCCTTCTGGGCTGTGAGTAATAAGCTTATCCATCCAAAATCAAAGAATAGACATGGAGACATAGAGTACAACAGAAGTGAGACTTTATGGCGGTCTTGCAAGATCAGGTGTCTGGTAGGCAGGTAAACCCGGGGTGGCTACAGTAAGCAATTTATTTCCTAGCACGCAAGTCCCTTCCTCAGTTCCTCATTGGCTGAGTACTATGGGGTGTACAATCTTTCTCTGACGTTGCCTATTTTTCATTTTTTCCATTATAAGGTTATCCCTGACTTCCTTTCCTGGCTAAGTATTTATTTTCTTAAGAATAACATGTTGTTTTTAATTGGCCCATTTCCATCTTCTGATTGTTTAGGGGTCTGCCAAGAGCTGGTGGCTGAAGATTGCTACATCCACCAGTCTGCTTAGACCCAGGCCTTGAAAATGAACCATTAGAATTTTTGTTTTTTTTTACAAATTCTCTCCTCCATTTTTTTGAAATGAATTTCTGGTTTCATTTTTATCTTAGAATCTTTTAAAATTGGTTTAACATATGACTTTTCTTTTTATAATTTACTATAGTTTTCATGGGCATTAGACTGTTTTGCAGGTATATCATAGGCATTTGTTTGTTAACTGATCTTTTTATGAGTTTCTGTGTTAAGCCCAAACACAGGGAACAACACAACATCCCATTGCTGTAAGATTTCTGCCATAATTATAAAAGAGGTTAGGACTGAGGCTAGCATTTCCTTCCATTTCCCAAACCATTCTTGTAACCAGTTTGTGAATGGATCAACAATACCTGCATTTTTTGCTAATGCCTAAGCTAGGGATGTTAGTCCCTGTAAGGTTTTGGCAACGGTTTCATCAGGAGTGGTGTTATTTGGAACGAAAGTACAGCATTTTCCTTTTAGCATGACACAAACTCCTCCTTGCTTTGCCAGGATCACGTTTAATGCAATTTGATTTTTCCATGCCCTCCAAACTGGTGGTGTTCAGTTGACTACTGTTAGAATGCATCCCTGGTGCAGTTAATAACCCTTTGTTGATTGTAATATATGTAGTTGATTTAATCCACATTTTTATTAATGGTGGCCCACCAGCAGAGTGATGGTTTAAATCTGGTAGCTGTCTGATTTCTGACCTTAAATTCATTGGGGACTCCTTTTGGAACTTCTATTGAATCTATGTACACTTTGAAGTCAAAAGATCCTTCTAGAGCCCTATGGTTCTGGTGATGGGCACTGTTACCCTCAGCGGTTTTATGGAAAGCCATGGTGAATGGGACAGTCAACTGGACTAGTGAATAAGTTCCAGTCTAGTTGGACGGCAACAGGTTGCACAGGCCCCTCTTTCCACAGTACCATACGCTCATGGGGTGTGCACGTTAGAGTAATTGTGACTCAACTCACCGGTGACATTTAGGATATGGGTACAGGTTAACAGGTTTCTTATGGGCTTATTGAACTCTTTCCCCTGCCTTGAGAGGCAAGAGGAGTTATGCATTGCCCCTACAGAGGAGGGAATCACCCTTGGGTCTGACCTCCGCAATGTGGGAAAGAGCAATGACAAGCTCTTGCAGGTTTCATTTCCCTGTGCATCCTTGTTTTGATATAGAACCACCATGCAACTCATCCCTGCAGGGTCTGTATCCCATCCAAGAGCAACTACCTGTGCCTGTGGCCCCCTGCAGTGTAAACATAGCAATTGCTTTTGTTAAGCACAGGCATAGAGAATTTAACCCATTCTACCCAGGCATCACCATATTTTGTTTTAATTTCAAGTATCTGTCTTAAATCCTTGACTTCAACTATGGTTACTCTCTTGGGATCATTATTAGGAGAATTGTTTTGTCCTTTGGGACTTGGGGTTGGTTTAGGTACATTTGTTGTGTTATTATTAACTAACCTAAGGACCAGTTGTTCTGGAGGGTCTTTTTCTGTGACATCTACTCCTAATCTGTGTACCTGAGATGCCACACTTGGCTTTTGATCTAGGTCCATTGGGTTGTTAATAGTTAAAAGTATAGGGTTGCATTCTAAGTTTTAACACACTTCTGGTAAAGTGCCCTTAGAAAGATGTATTTTATCTTTTAAAGGTTTCTAATTTGGGTTGACCCAACCCAGGTTTACTGTCCATCCCTTCCACTGGATGTTTTACCAGACATCATCCCATCTGGGGCAGGGACTGGCATTACTGTAGTCAGTGCCTGGTTCTGGGCAAAGGTATTTTTCTGTTTGTGATAATTGTCTCTGATTTTCTAAATCCCCATAAGGTAGTATTTGACATGCATCAAACCGAATGGTTGGGGTGTTAGAGTTTTTGTCATATTTATTACCAACTTGGTGGGGTATCCATGTGTTCTCTGCCAGTTCCCATTACCTTCCACTTCATTCATGATCATATATGCTATCCATGTTAAATACCAAATTTGAACCTGGCCCATGTTTCTTATGGAACTTTCCTTAGAGTGACCCTTAAGGATTCTCCAGGGGACCAAATACTTCCCATTGATCTTTGTCTTCTTCTTGAGTTATCGATCCCTTAACTTGGGTATAGTGAGTTCACCCTTTCGCCCCTTTTGGTGATCATTCATACGTACCACTACTATTCCATTTGGGAGTAGGGGGATTCTAGGAACTCTGGAATTAGCTCCTCATGTGCTAATTTTTTTCCCTTGTTTTTGATGAGACCTCATTCTGTCCAAATCTTCCCAAAGGCATGCACTACCCCAAAGACATATTTGGAGCTAGTATAAGTGGTACCCTCCTGTTCTGCCAGGAAATTTAAGGCTTGATTGAGGACATAAAATTTACAGGTTTGTGCAGACCAATTGTTAGACAGTTGACCTTTCTCACATATAGACTGTTGATTCCCTTTAACGACTGCATATCCATTATCTCTTTTTCCATCTGTTATTTGGGAGGACCCATTTATAAATAGTTTTGCCCCATCATGCAATGGGATCTTTCGTAGGTCTGATCTAACTTTGGTTTGATATTTAGTTATATCCAAGCAGTTACAATCTATTGTCTCTGAGTTCTTACTACCTTTCCATAGGAAGCTAGCTGGGTTCAGACAAGCATCTGTGGTTAAAATTAAGTTATCTTTTGCTAATAGCAAAGCCTTATATTTTAGGATTCGGGAATCAGTTAGCCATCTCCCTGCTTTTTGGTTGAGTATGGTTTTGACCTAGCAAGGAGTACTGACTATTGATACTCTCTCAAAGGTCAGTTTTCTGCTTTCTTCTACTAACAAGGCAGTGGTTGCCACTGCCTGGACATATTCTGGCTATCCTCGAGAAACAAGGTTGAGGAGTTTAGAAACAAAAGTGACAGTTTGCTTCTTCCCCATCCCCCAGGTTTGGGTTAGTACCGCTAGGATCACATTTTGATCTGCCATGGCAAAAAGTGAAATGACTTGTTTACTTATGGAAGAGCCAGGACAGGGCTGTAATGAAGGCCCACTTTAAATCCTCTGTAACTTGTTTTTCCTCCTGAGACCATTATAAGGGGTCAGGTTCCTCCTTAAACAGTTCCAGATACGAAATTCTTGTTCTTTGGGCATAAGATTCCATCCATAACTGGTACTAGCCAGTTAGTCCTAAAAATGTTTTGAGTTTTTTCTTTGTTTTGGTCAGAGCCAGGCTTACTATGCTGGTTGTTCTCTCTGGGTTTATTTGTCAGTCTCCTTCACTGATTAGATGTTTTAAATATTTAATCTCTCTATTTACAAATTGTAGTTTATTCCCTGAAACTTGCAGCCTTTTTGGATTTAGAAAGTTGAGCGAACTCATAGCAGTCTCTGATACTTCTTTCCTTTTCTTTCCAGAGATTAGTAAATCATCTACATATTGCAACAGCTGGGTCTCTGCCCTGGGCTGAAATTTCTCCAAGACAGTTTCTAAAATCTGGCCAAATAAATTTAGGGCTTCAGTGAAGTCCTGTAGTAGTACCATCCAGTGGTACTGTTGCTTCCTTCCAGTCATGGGGTTTTCCTATTCAAAAGTAAAGAGGTTCCTGCTGTCAGGGTCTAGGGGACATACCCAGAAGGCATTCTTTAGGTCTACCACACTGAACCAGGTGTGCTCATAAGGGATGTTGCTAAGGAGGGTGTAGTGGTTGGGGACCATGGGATGCCAGGCCTGAACGATCTGATTAATGGCCCTCAGGTCTTGCACTAGCCGGTAGGTTCCATCAGATTTTTTGACATGCAGGCTTCCAGCAATCCATCTTTAATGAGGCTCTTGATTACTGGTTGCAGGACCCTCCTACCTTCAATGGGAATGGGATGTTGTCTTTTACAAACTATTTTCCCTGGCTTGTTTAACTTAATTTTTAATGGGTTAACATTTAGTCCTCCCCTATTTTCTTCTTCAGCCCAAACCAGGGGGTTGATTTGGTTCTTTTGCTCCTCTGTGAGGAGGGCCATTACCACCGTTTTTTGTCCCTCCTCTACTTCTAGTCTCAGGCTAAATCTTATGATTAGATCTTAGCCTAGGAGATTTATCTTGGCATCTGGGATAATTAAGAAAGGCCACTTAATATTCTCAGATTTTAGCCTAACTTTCATGTGCTTGAGTATCAGGACCTGAAATCCTTCCCCTTTTACCCCCGACACAAGCAGTTTTTCTTTACAGAGTTCAGCCTCTTGAGACTGCTACGTTAGTGAGGAGAGAGCTACTCCAATATCTATTAAAAATGTCATTTCTTCTTCTTTAGGTCCCACCCTCAAATTTATCAGTGTTTCTGGTGGGACCTCATTAAAGGTAACCTCTGACCCCCCCCCAATCTTTATCAAAAGTCATTAGAGGGATCACTTTTTCTTCCTTTTTCCATTCAGAGCATTCTTTCTTAGTTTAACTCTTCAATTGATTTCTCATTCCACCCGTCAAGCTTTTGCTATTTCTTCATAATGTCAGGTCAACTTTTAGTTACAAAATTGACCTTCAAGAGGTCCTGCCCCATTGAGCCCTCCAGATCTAGCCCAGAATACTTTCTCATCTGATTCCTTCAGCCTCTGCAAAAAGGCAGAAGGAGTCTGTTTTTTTCTCCTATTTGATTTTAAAAACCCTAGAAACATTCTGAGACCTTGGCATGGATTCTTTGATTCCTCTCATTATTAACTTCCTGAGATCCTGCATCTGAGTCCAATCTCTAGGGCCATTATTGTCCAGTTGGGGTCTACATTTGGGGACTTTTGTTCCTTGGGTAACAAACTTTGTTCCGGAGGAGATTGCCTTTCCCAGATAGACACTGTGGCCCTTCTAATCACCCCCCTTTCTTCCCTTGTAAGTAGGATGTTTATTATGTACATCATCTCAGTCCAAGTGCAAAAACTGGGCCCTAAGAATTGTTTGAGTTGATCTGCCAGCCCAAAGGGATCTTCTAGTAATGACTTCATTTCCTTGTTGAAACGTTTGACCTTGGTGCTCATCAGAGGAGCATTTATGAATCCAATCTCTCCCTGTCCTTTAGGGACTTTCCTAAGGGGAAACATTTTAGAAACCTTCACAGGGACCTCGGATAGAAGTGGAAAATTTTTTATGTCTTTTTTTTTTTGCATTGTTCCAATTTCTTTCTTAGGTTCGGGTAGAGGCTTATTAGGGCAGCAGGTTTAGAACTTTCTTGGAGCCTTGGGCCCCCTGGCTCAGAGCCCTCTGGAGACCCTAAGTCCCTTGAGTGCCTCTGGCTTCCCTATTCCCCATAAGGGGGAAGGAGACTGGAAAGAGGGTCCCAGGACTTTTTCTTGGGGCCTGTTCCCTAGGCCTTGAGGGGCAACATAGAAACTGCTCTTGGCAACCAGCAAAGAGCATAATCTTTTTCCTCTGTGAGGATGAAGCCTTATTACTAACACAGAGAACTAGGGTCTGGCACACCCAGTTCTCCTCTAAGCCAAATTGACCAGAAAACCATAGGTTTGCAAATTGGCTCCCTAGCTCAGACAAAACAATGGTGTTTAATCATCTTTGTTTCTCCTTGTCTTTAGTCAGGGGACTGCTTCCCCATTGTCTCAACATTTCCCCCAATGGATTTCTTTTTATAAATTGTGAGAACAGGATACTATAATTATGTTTACTATAAAAATTTACTTCACTCTCTTTCCTTTCTAGCGGGTGAAGTGGCTTACTAAGTTGTTGCTTAAAATAGAAGAGTGATTTGGGACTCTGTCAGGGCACTAAATTGAATTTTTTGGTGTTTTGTTTTATATTAATTTTGTTTGTCTGCCATAAAAAGATATTTTCACAATCACTTATTCTTGGTTTTTAACTCCTTGGAACATATGCATGATGATTAGGAAATGAGGTGGGAGGTGAAGTATAAATGTTCTTAACTGCACACTATTGAGAGCATAATCTGCGAATTGAAATCTTCATCTTACTATTTAGCTTATATGAACTGCTCAGAATACTAATCAAAGATAAAAATAAAGGTTACTTCTGATAAAATGTAAAATTTATGTATTTAATTTTTTTCTTCAGAGAAACATTGAAACAATGTAGTTTAAAATGATAATTAAAAGTATACAAATACTTGATTAGAGGGATGGATATTCTGAAACAACATTTCTATCTTTAAGTAAAGTTAAAATTTTATAGATATGTTCTTTAGGAGGGACATTCAAATTCATATAATCAAATCTAGCTTTAAATTTAGAAAAAAGATGTATGTGTGTCAGATTTTTAAAAAAATTAATAATAAATTGCATTTAGAAGATAGGTTGCTATTTTATCATCTTAAACATAATAATATGCAAAGATAAAAATAAAACATAATTGGTGTTTTTGAAACACAATGGTTAAGTAAATTCTTTATTTTAAATTAATAATAATTTTATTTGGAAAATGTAGCCTCAAATTCAATAATCTAACTAAATGTGATACTCATTAAGCAAATAATTAGTAAAATATTGTATTGGACACATTATTTCTCTGTATATTTTGTGTTTTAATTAACTAAATAATGTTAAATTCATTTTGTTTTATTTTTTATATTTTCTTCAAAACATCTTTAAATACAAGAAATAAAACATCAGGATACATTTGAAGTTTCTTTTGTTTCCGTTTTAACATCTGTTATCTCTCCTCACCAGATGCCTCTATTTTAATTGATTTAATATTTATCATTCCAGTACATTTAAAAAATAGCTATTACATAAAAATATTGATGTCTCTTTTTTCAAAATCTTTACACATAATGTTATTGAAAACTGTAGTGCATATAGCCTTTCTCACGCTATACTTTTTGTCAGGATGTCCATATCAAAAATATGTCCATTTGTATCAAGTTTATTCAGCTTACTGTACATAAGATCCTATTTTAAAAATACATCATATTTTATTTACTCATTCATCTGCTCAAGCATATTGAAATTGTTTCCAATTTTTTACTATTGCAACAGTGACAAGGTGAATATACTTTTGCATGCATTATTCAAACTTTTTTTTTCCATAAGGAGCCAGATAATGAATATTTTAGGGTTTGTTAGCCAAGAGAATACTCAGTCTACTTTTGTAACAAGATAGTGCTCATAGACAACAAATATCATGGATATGTTTGTGGTCTGTATAAAACTGATAGCAAGCAAAATTTGGCCCATAAATTGTAGTTTTCCAAAGCTAGGTTATTCAAATCAAGAGAGAAACTTTCATGAAATAGAATTATGCAGAGTACCTAACTGGATACAAAATACCTTGTCATAAAATTTGGAGAAATTGATCCTATGTTGCATATGGAAAAAATGCATAATAATAAAATAGCAATTCATGAAAGTAAAACATGTTTTTTCATCAAGAGCCACAAGTTGAGAAACAATTCCTTAAATCAAAGCACTTTCAGCATCAGGATCAGGAGTAAATAGACAGTGGATCTTTAATATAATATCCACATGATAAATGATAGTGCTTTTAAATGAAATGTATTATAGGTGACATATCTGTGGTGATTTTCAAATATGCCCACAGAATCTTTAATATTCTTCTCCTCAAAGGGTGGTAACTAATTGTGCCCACTGTGAATGTGTGCTAGACTTAATGATTCACTTCCACTGAATGCAGGAATATAGCAGGGATGGTACTTTGTGACATCTAGGACTAGATATTTCAAAAGGATGGCTACCATCTAGATTGCTCACTTTAGAGAAAACCATTAGTCATGTCATAAGGATAATACTTAAATAACCTGTAGAAGAGCCACATGGGAAAAAATTAAGCTCTCTTACAAACTCCCAGCACACACTGGACAACCATGGAAATAACTAACTTTGAAAATGGATTTTGCAGTCCCAGGAAAACCATGAGATGACTATAGACCTAGCCAACATCTGTAACGTGTGGAGAGTCTGAGCCATAAACGCCATTATAAGCCACTCCTGAATTAACCCACAGAAACTGAGAATAATGCATTTTTCATTGTTTTTTTAAAGGTACTAAGTTTGGGGATAATTTGCTACACAACAATAGATAACGAATGTAATTATCTCAAGTATTCTTCAAACTGACATATCAGATATGTTTCAAAGAAGGTCTATGACTAGAAAAATCTCAGATGGTTTGTGACGGAGCAGCTATTTATATGTAGTCATAAAGATTACAATGTACTGGAAGGAGTGGCTTTTTAGAACAGGTTTTGGTCCTCGACGATCCTGGGACTAAATTCCTGTAATTCCATTTATTAGTTATATGATTTTGGACCAAAAGCAAATATAACATTAACGACCAATGTATCTTGGGCACCGGATATTCTTTTGAGCTTTTCAGATGTATGAACTCATTGAATCCTCACAACAATCCTATGAAGTAACTGCAAAAAACAATTCATATCCGTAGAAAGACCAGTTGCCTCTAATAGTGCAGTAGGAATTGAAAACTGAAACATGTCAAGCACAGATAGCAAGGCGAGGGCAGACTGATTTGACCAGTAAAGATATAATGATTCTCTCAATGTATAACTAACTCATACAGTGAAAGAATGAGAAGCCAACGGTGCCAGCTTTGTGGGTCTTTGTCTCAAATAGCAAAGAAAATGACATTAAAGCAAAAGGGGCCATACAGCAATGCAAGGCAACTTGTGTGACACCTCATGGCTGAGGACCCAGTTGTATACTGCAACTACTATATTTAGGGAAGATGAGACTAAAAGTTGGATATTCACCAGAACCTGGATGCAGTAAGAAAATGCCTCTGGACAGTATCCTGGGGCAGATCGAAAGGCAAGTGAGGGCCAGGCTCGGAAGCTCAGTCAGTAATCCCAGCCTTGGGAGACTGAGGTGATTGGATTATCTGAGCCCATGGGTTCAAGACCAGCGGGGGCAACTTGGCAAGACCTCATCTCTACAATAAATCAAGAAAAATAAGCCAGGTGTGGTAGCGAGTGCCTGTAGTTCCAGCTACTTGGAAGGCTGAGTTGGAAGGATCGCCGGAGCCCAGCACGTCAACTCTGGGGGGTCAATGAGTGTGCCACTGTACTCCAGCCTGGGTACTGGAGTGAGACTCCAACTCAAAAATAAAAAAAATAAAAAAAGGAAGGCAAGTGAGGAAAAAACCTCAAGGCAGCTCCTCTCATGTTCTCAGAGGGTCACAGTGGTCTTGCCAAGACTCAGGTTAACTGTGATTCAAGTCATTACCTCCGTGCCTTATGTGGAGATTTATATGGGGCACCACGGTGGAGCCTTTTACCTATAAGACCTTTTGGTTTCAGAGCCCACAATCTAAATCATGACTCCATATGTTTTACATAAAATATCTAAAAGACCATATAAGTATATATAAAATATCCAAAAAGGTAATTAAGATAGTTTCTATTATATTAATGTATTTAAGATAAATGGGGTAATGTGTTAAATGAATACAATAATGTCTGATACATAGTTATCCCCTAATAAATGTAATCCTATTGTTATTTTCTCGAAAATCCAGCACTAATTATCCAAGAATATTTTTGGAAAATGAAAAGTACAGAGAAATGTCAGGACTACCTTCAAAGCAAGATGTTAAAATGCTTTCTGAATCAAGATGAAAAATACAGGCAGTCCAATTTTAATGCTAAATTTTCTTATTGCATGCAATTCTTTTTAAATAGCTTTATTGAGGTATAATTGATATACAAGGAGCTGCACATATTTAATGTCCATGGGGAGTTTGGACAGCTCCTTAAAATTTATTTAAACATGACATTTATAGAAACTGGCAAATAAAGCATTCAATATACTGAATTATTGACCATGTTAGATAATCTTAGATTTAATGTAATCTATTAGATGTATTTTGCAGATTTTCTTTCAAGTTATTTTCAATTTTTATTGCAAAATCGATGGGTTATTTTACATAACCACTGAGAAGCATACTAAATGTTCACAATTTAAACCTTTGAGTTTAAAATTTAATTATGAACACACTCTGTAAGACATTGTATCAGGTGGTTACAAGCATGGTATTTATTCACAGTCTATAATTCATGTGCATTATATTATGCATGACTTAAAAGGTGTTTCAAGGAGAAACCTAAAATAAATTCACCTTAATAAAAAACTGAATTTGTTTTGAACTAGAAAGGAGATGGTTTCTAAATGAGCCAAAAGTTTAGGTCATAGAACCATAATTTTGAAAGCATAAACAGAAGCAGAACTATTTCCTTTGTTGAGAAACGAGTGAGAAAATTATACCAATGTTACTGCAATGTAGTTCAGATTTTATATATTTCTGTTTGCTGTCATGTTTCCATGGAAACAGTGACTTAGAAAATCAGTGTTAATTTCTGCTTTTCCATCACGTATGTCTTCAAACAACATATATACGTGTGTATAAATATATATGTTTATGCATATATATATACATATAAGAATATATATAAATAATATCACTTATTATTATTTTTAACTGACACACTGAAACTCAAATCCTTTGTATAGAAGTGAGTTGAGAAAGCAGATTAAAAGCCCCAGAGCAAAATCAGGTCATCTCTATTTAACTTTATGTCACTTGTTTTTCTTTTACAAATTAATAAAAATAGATACAGTTTGCATAAAATTCTAAATAATGATCTTAGATTTAACTGCATGCAAAAATAATATAAAATTTTGCTTTATTTATTAAAAATCTGTTTCATGAATCAGTTAATATTAGATTATTTAGTATTAATAATCTTATAATTTATTGCTGTTTCATGTTATTACTGGAGTAGAAAGACATAATTTAGGATTTCTATTATTAAAATATTTCTAAGACATAATTTGGCATATTTAAAAGCATTTGACATTTTAAGCCTGAAAAACCCTAAAGGATTATGGTGAATATTGTCAGTTTATGCATTGGAAATTTTGTTTCTTCAATCTAGTACTAATGCAAAAGCAATACTCTGTTTCTTTGGATATCTTTCAAATGCTGGATTGTGATTTAAAATTACTACATTATTACTTTCTATCAATTTTTTAATGTGTAGTTTAATGTGAAAGTGTCAACTTTCGCTTGGAAAGAGTGTATCATTTTGGAATGCAGAAGTGTTGTAGCAACAATTTGAGCTTATGGAAAAGTGAAGCTTGTGGCTGTATACATGAAGTTTTCTGATATTATGACTGACATTATGTTGTATTTATAAATTAAATTTGGGAGATTTGTGTTTTAATGATATTGAATTTTTCAGTCTATAAATATGGTATATTTCTCCATTTGTTTAGGTCTTCTTTGATTTCTCTCATCAGTGATTTGTAGTTTTCAGCATACTGACTTTGCTCATATTGTGTTAGGTTTATATCTAAGTATAACTTTTGTATGGGTGTGTGTTACTGAATACAGCATTTTTAAAATTTGAAATTCAAAATGCACATTACTACTGTGTAAAAATTTGGATGATTTTATATATTGGTCATTTATTCTATAATCTTGCTAAATTCACTATTTTAGGAGCCTAGAGTTTTTGTCATTTTCAGTGTAGACAATCGCATTGTCTGCAGATAAGAGGTTTTATTTCTTCTTTTGCAATCTAATGCTTTAATTTTTTGTCTTCTCTTATTGCCCTGGCTAGGGCATCCAGTGTGATATAAAATAAATTGCGAGAATAAATATCTTTATCTTTTGCCTGGCCTTAAGGATTGTACAATATTGTCACACAAATTTTGAACACTCTGCTTTCTCTTCCCTCTTTTTTAATTTTTGTGCTTCTGTTTGGGTATATCTGCTATTGATGTGTCTTTAATTTTACTAATTATTTTCTTGCTTGTGTCCAGAGTCTGATGAGCTTGTTGAAGAAATTCTTTATATCTGTTACTCTGTTTCTGATTTCTCACTGGGATTTTATGGCTATGTCACTGTCTGGCTAAAAGCATCTCACAACAGTGTCCTCAAGTGGCTTTATTTTGGCATGGTTGTGCGTGGCTTTATTACCCCTGGTGGTGAAATTTATGATTTTTCCCTAATACTCAGTTGATAAAATCAAGGCAGGGAGAGTCAGTGGTACCTCGTTAATGATGAATAAGAAGGGAGTTATTAGTAAATAGAATATATATAAAATTATACATTTATAATTTTAACAATATATAAAAAGAATTACACACTGTGACTAGTCAATACATAAAATAATTATTTTAAAATGCAACTAATAATCATACACCATGACTAGATAGAATTTATGCTGAGGATTCAAGGTTGGTTTAACATTTGAAAATCAGTTAATTTAACCCACCCTATTAGCAGGTTACAGAAGAAAAAAAGTCATGCAATTATATTAATGCAGGAAAAGCATTAGAAAAAAATACAACATACATACATACTATAATATAGAAATAGAAGTTATCTCAGTAGATAAAGAACATCTACAAAAACTTGCAGCTAACATATTTATTGATGAAAGACTGCACACTTTTATTCTAGATTGGGAACAATGCAAGGACGTTTGTTCTCAGCACTCTTGTTCACACACAATCCTGGAAATTATAGATGATAATAAGATGAAAAAAAGAAATAAATTAGGAAGCAAACAATAACAATAAAAAGGTAAATAGCATATTGGCCTGCATAGAAAATTCTAAGAAATAAAAAAAAAAACTTCTAGAACTAATACATGAGTTTGTCGGTTGCAGGTTATCAGATCAATGTACAAAAGCTAATTGTATTTCTATAAACTCGCCAATAATATGTGGACACCAAAATTAAAAGTACAATGTCATCTACAGTTGCCTAAAAAAGTAAAACACTTCTAACAAACTGTAGCATAACATGTACAGAACGTGTAAGTGGAAGACTGCATAACTCTGAAAGAAATTAAAGATCTAACAAAATAGAGAGACATAACCTGTTCATGGATTGGAAGACATAGTGGAGTAAAAATGTCAGTTTTCCATAAATTGAAATACAGGTTTGAAAATATTCTTATCAAAATTTCAGCAGGATTTTTGGTAGATATAAACAAGATTTTTCTAAAATTTTGGGGGCTACAAAGGGACTAAAATAAGTAAAACAATATTGAAAAGAAAAATAAACTAAGAGGAATCAGTCTCCCCGATTTTAAGACATTATATATACAATTGGCTGTTCAACCTTAAAAAAAGAGATTCACTGCCATTTGCGACAACAAGGATGAAACTGGAGGACATTATGCTAAGTGAAATAAGTCAGACACAGAAAGAAAAATACTGCAGGATCTCACTTATATGTAAAATCACTCACCCAAAAGATCGAATACATAAAAACAGAGAGTAGAGCTGTGGCTACCAGGCGCAGGAGGGTGAAGAAAATAGGAAGATACTAGACAAAGAGCACAGACTTACAGTTACATAATATGAACCAGTCTAGAGCTCTAAAGTACAGCATGATGGCTACAGTCAGTAATATCATGAGAGCAGATTTGCTAAGAGTAGATTTTAGGTGCTCTTACTCCCCATTCCCACACATGAGGTAACTATAAAGGTGTTACATATGTTAATTTGCTTACCTCTAGTGATGTTCTCCCTGTATATCTCAAAACACTATGTTGTATACATTTTAAAAATACTTACATGACTGGGTGCGGTAGTTCATGCCTATAATCCCAGCACTTTGGGAGACTGAGGCAAAAGAATTGTCTGATCTCAGAAGTTCCACACCAGCCTGGGCAATATGGTGAAACCTTGTCTCTACAATAAATCATGGTGACATGCACTTGTAGTCCTTGTTACTTGGAAGGCTGAGGGAGAAGCATCGCCTGAGCCCAGCAGGTTGAGTGTGCAGTAGCCATGAGTGTGCCACTGCACTCTGCCAGGGCAACAGGGTGAGATTCTGACTAAAAAAATAAATGAAACAATTAAAAAATAAATTGTGGTAATCAAGACTGTGAGGTAAGGGCAGAGGGATAGATACATAAATCAACAGAACAAAATAGAGAACTCAGAAATAGACCCAAGTAAATATGCCCAAATTTTATGTATTTATGTGTGTATTTGTGTGTGTGTGTGTGTGTGTGTGTGTGTGTATGTATATATATTTACAAAAGTGCAAAAACAGTTCAATGTTATTGGAAGAATTGGACATTCATAGACACAAACCTGAACATAGGCCTAAGTCTTATACCTTATCTAAAAATTTACTTAAAGTGTATCATATTCTCATATGTAAAACATAAAACTGTAAATCTAAAAAAATATAGTAAATAATGTGCAAGTTATAGAGCTACACTAAGAATTCTTAATACCAAACAGTAAGCAGCATGATCCATAAGAAGAAAATTTGGTGAATTGAACTTCATCATATTTAAAACTTTGCTGTGTGAAAGACCCTGTTTAGAGAATGAAAAGACAAGGTATAGTCTTGAAAAAAATATTTGCAGTTTATGTATCCAACAAAGGACTACTGTCTAGAACATATAAAAAGACTCCAAAATCTCAATAGAAAAAAATCCAATTAGTAAATGGTCAAATGATATAAACAGACATTTCACTAAGGAGTATGTACAGATGGCAAATAAGCCCATGAAAAGAAGTTCAACATCATTAGCCACCAGGGAAATGCAAATTAAGACCTCAGTAAAATATCACTATGCCCTTATTAAAATGTCTAAAATAATAAGCAATGGCTATACCAAATGTTGACTAGAATTCAGAGAAACTGGATCACTCATTCATTACGGATGGGAACGTAAGATGGTACAGCCAGTCTGGAGAGGCTTATTCGTTTCTTCAGAAATTAAACACGCGTTTACCACATGACTCAATATTTGCATGCTCTATTTATTGCTACTATTAGTCAAGACTTTGCAAGTATATTGCATGGAAGTTTAAGAAGTTGACATTTTTCTTTCAGTCCAATCTAAACCATCATCTTTTCCAACTTTTCACAATCTGGTATTTTGTTATGAGATGATGAATAAAACAAAGTACTACTATAAAATTTAAGTAAGAGTCAAAATGATTGTTGTTCCTGAAACAACAGCAACAACAACAACAACCAGTGATTCATCTTAATTTCATGTAACTCTAATATCTCAGAATATGATTATGAGGAATAGTGGGCTTTGATACATAATTGTTAAGAAGTCAGTAATATGACATATGAAGAGAAAATCTATTTTATTTAGAAAATGATAGTCATGCAAATAAAAATTTCCAAGAATGGAATTGTTCATAGTTATGATATTTTACATAATAGGTAATATGGTTGTATAATTTCTTGTGTGTATTGCCACGTGCCAATACCGAATTTTGTGTGCTAATATAATTCCCTTTTCAACAAGAATGCCTACATGATTTTTAAATGATAAGTTAGGTAGTTTCAAACACTAAAGTTTTCTATGTATTTAGGATTGTGTTCATTAAATTTTAGATTTAATTTTCTACCTCAGTTTATTAAAAAACTTGCAAAGCAAAATATGAATACTAACAATGTATGATAAATTATTAAGAAGGAGATTAAAAAGTATTGATTATGACAAATACTTCTTTAAAAACTAAAATTTTTATTTTTTTTAACATTTTATATCACTACATTTTTAGAAAATGCTACCTTAAAACACAAAAATTCATAACTTTAAATTTTTAGATGTTATAGTCTGAGAGTTTTTATTATCAAATGGCATTCGCAACATTCTGAATAAAAATTATGCATTTAAACACACTGGATAAGCTATATTACTTTTGATAAAGATCACTTCAATTTTAACTTTCATAACTTACTCTGTCTTGAAGAGATATTTTTTTGTCTGTGTGTTCAATGTTACCACATAGTATGTTAATTTTCTGGATATTTTAAGATGTCACAATTCTTGATATAAATAACTATAAATGAACTACCTCTCATTCACACAAGATACAAGCATTTCTTGAATATTGTATCATTTTTCATGATACAAATCTGTCTCTTCTTCTCCTCCCTCATCTCTGTCCTTTTATTAACAATAAACGAATTATGTCATTTATACCTCTAGTGTGTGATTATAGATTATAGCTCTCATTATTATATATTTTTCTATATAATAGAAATAATGATAACTAAATAAACCTTCCACTTATACTTTACGAATCTTTTTTCTCAAAATTCTGCATTTTAGGGTGCAGCATAGCAAAGTAGTGTACCTACCTAAAATTTCTAATTACTTTACAAAAATAATTTTCTTTTATTTATTTATTTATTTATTTATTTGAGTTGGAGTCTCACTGTCACTCAGACTGGAGTGCAGTGGCCACTCCCAGCCACCGCAGCCTCGACCTGCTGGGCTCTGGCGATCCTTCCGCCTCAGCCTTCCAAGTAGCTGGAACTACAGGGGCACGCTACCACCCCCGGCTAATTTTTTTGATTTATTGTA
>CAUYQG010208878.1:0-10382 GCA_963574415.1 Tarsius wallacei
GGAGTGGGCGAGACTGAGTGCAGCTGTGCAGCCCAGTCAAGAGTTGGAGTCAGAGTCTCTCTCTCTCTCTCTCTCTCTCTCTCCTCTCTCTCTTTCCCTCTCTCCTCTCTCCTTCTCTCTCTCCCCTCTGTCTCTCCCTACACACACACACACACACGCACACACACACACGCACACACGCACACACACGTACACTCAAAACTCGGCCCGGCCGCGCCGCGGCTGCTCCAGTCCCTGGAAAGGCGACCGCGCGCCCTCGGAACGCTGCGCGCACCCCGCTCCGACGCGGCGCCTAGCGCAGCTGGAGTCCGCGTCCCCAACGCGGTCCTACCGCCGGGTATTACCAAAAATAAAGCGGGGAGGTACAACGCCGACGGATCCCGAAATCCCTGGGCGGCGCGCCGTGACCTGCGCTCTTTCGGCGCCAGCCGGGAGGTCCGCACCGCCACCTGGAAGGCCACCTGCCGGGTGCGCCCGGCCAGCGAGACCGCGGGCGTGTCGCCGGTCCGTCCCGGCCGAGCTCCGGCCCCGGGTGCCCCCGTACCGGCGGGTGTGGAGCGCAGTCCCGGCGGCCCCGCGCGCGCTCAGAGTGTCCCGCGGCGACGTAGGGAGCGGCCAAACCGGGGCCTTGCCATGGCCGGGGTGCGCGGGCTGCTTTGCCTGTGGCTGGGCTGCTTCTGCGCGAGCCTGGCGCAGGGAGGGAGACTGAGGCAGCGCTTCCCGGAGCTCCGCGAGTCTGTGCCAGGTGACCGCGCGGCAGGTGGCGGTCCGGACCCTGCGCTGCAGCCGCGGGACAAGGCGTCGGAGCACATGCTGCGGCTCTACGACAGGTCCAGCGGCGGCGGCGGGGCCCCGGCGGCGCGCACCCCGGGTGCCCCCCAGCACAGCTTGCCGCCCCGGCGCCCGCAGCCCCTGCGCGGAGGCAACACGGTCCGCAGCTTCCGAGCCGGAGCCGCAGGTGAGCGCGCGGTGGGACCCCCTTCCCGCGCCCCCCGGGTCCCTACAGGACCCACGACACTTCCTCGGCCGCCCCCCGCCGGGCGGGGCCGCCCGGGACCTTTCCTCGCCCCCGCGGCTCCCTCGGGGCCCTCTGTCCCGCCACACCCGCATTTCCAGCGGTGTCTGGGGAAGCCCCACTTTCAAATCCGAAGTGAGAGGGAGAAACAGAGAGAAGAAGGCGGGAGCAGGGGCCGGGGTGGCTGGAGGAATGACTGGGAACGGGAGAGGGCGACACCCTGCGCCCCGCGGAGCCCTCCTGTCCAGGGTGTCTGGACGCCTCCGGGTACCTCGTTCTGTTGATTTCTAAATCGGTCCGTGGAAATCCCCTCGCACTGACCTTCAGCCGTGTGTGCCAAGAGGCAGATGCCATTTTATGCCATTCCCTGGCCCAAGAGAGACTTCAGACTCGCCCTAGCCGCCTCCCACGCCTTTTAGGTGGTCCTGACATCCCGCACCCCTTGTAACGCGCGCCCTGTGTGTCTCTGTGCTACATCCTACGATTTCTACTCGATGGTTCCTGGGTGGCAAACACAGTCAGGTGCTGGGATGTTGCAATTGCTTAAAACCCATCTGGGTAAATCGAGACTGAATATCCATCCTGAGAGGAGCGGGGTAGCGGAGGGAGCAGCCTGGAGGGGAACGCCTCTGGGAACCTGCCCACCCCTTCTTCAGCAGATTCCTGCGGACTGAGATCCACTGCTTTACTGGGTTTCCCAGCCCCCGTGGGGAAGCGAACACCTATGCTTACAGCTCCCTTCCTGGTGCTAACAGCTTGAGGGAAAGTTTCTTGGACTCTCACTCCGTGTAGATGCTTTGAGGGTGCACCACGCTTTTTCCTTTACCACATTCATGATAAAGGAAAGTGCTACTGTAAAGCCTGTCTTCAGTGAACTGTTGAAAAACAGCCAAGGGTCTTCCAGCAAGGAGGTCGTGCCTTCATTCTGTCAGAATCGCTAGAAAGAAAGCTCCCAAAATTTTGATGTGCAGGACTTCCGGGAAAAAAAAGTGAGAGAGAGCTTAAGTGACCATCCTGAAAAGCCCTGGATTGGCACTGAAAATACACTCTAGAGCTCATAGGCATGATGGCATTTACAATGTATGTGAATTATGCTTTCAAATACAGAAGACTTCATCTAGAGTATGAACTGAGCCAGATTTCACTTTCTTCTTAAAACCGTGAGCATGATCTGTAAGGAACTGGCCTCCACCAAGGAAACAGAAACCTGCCCTGCGTTATCCTCACCATCCCGGGACCTAAGAGATTGTCCTGACAGCTGGCCCCACCGGTGGCCACTCTGTTTACCTTAGTGCATGCAGCTTGGGAGGACAGAACTCCATGAAGGCCCACTGTGGGAGTAGCAGGGGTACAGGGACAGGATGCAAGTTGGATGAACCCAGCAGGTGACAGCATTGAAGACACTCTGATCACTGGCACCTCGATATTCATTTTCTTGGTTATAATCCTAGGGAATAGCTGAGGCACCCAAGAAATGGACAGCATTTTTTTTTTTTATCAGCAAGTTTCCCTTATGGTAGGAACCACTTGATTTGGGGGTGGAATTTGAGCTTGTTTCATGCACATGCTGTGTAGCTCTTGTTTGTTTTTGGCTGAGTGAGCCATGGATAAAGATTTGAACAACTCAGGCACCATGTACCTTTTGGCTCCAACTCATTCGTGCATTATAATTCCAGAGTGTCCCTTATCAGTCTCCCTGTAGTCTTACAGCATCAAATGATAAACTCTAGTGGGAGGCCAGACGTTGTCTTGAAATGATGAACTGCAGCCTGATGCATGCATACAAGACTCCGTGCCCTGATAAGAAAAGTAATCCCTTCAGCATCCCAGTGCTGTCTTAATGACTTATTCATCAAACGTAGACTCTGGTTTTTGTGGAAGCTTAAGTGTCAGGTTACATCATTGGAGACTCCCGGAGAGGTGGCCCATGCTGGAGTCCTTCCAAGAGTGTTTAGTTACTAACACCAAAAAGACTTCATTATAAGGCGGTTCTGGCTCTAATAAGGCAGGACTCCAAGAAGGCGGGAAGGGTTTCACGTGGGTCTCTCTTGCCTCATCCACATCAGGATTTCTGGAACACCCTTCACCTCATGACATATGTTCCTATGCAGGTGAAAGATGCTGTCTGCATTAATAAACTAGATACATTTTCCAGTCCAGAATGTTTAACTTTCACGACATACGGGCTTCTCTGGACCGAGGATGCTACAAACTTTAATGGAAGGTCAGGTGGTGTGTCACAGAGATGGAGAGGCTGCTGGTTTGCAGACTCCGGAAGCTTCTTCAGGCTGAGTAGAGCCTCAGAGCCCTGGTTGCTCTTTGGAACATACCTGATTCAAATTATTTATTGTTCTAAACCCAGAATATCTTTGGTTGAAATTTAGCTGCTGTGGTCTCCCTCTGATTACTTTCTACTTAAACCATTACTTGATGGTGGGTGGCACCCATCCTAAATACACTTTCTGCTAACCCCTTTTCTCCTCCCTCAATGCTGTGCATCTGGTGTGCCAAAACCGTAAGCCTGGAGCGCTTATAAGTTTTGTGTGTGTATGATGTGGAAGTGTTTACATAAGAGATAGATTGTATCTTTCCCTTTGTAAAAGGTAATTTATAAAATATTGATGACAGAGAAGTTCAGCCTTATAAAAACACAGCATCTTGAAGGAAGACAGAAGGATGTGAAATTAGCTTTCATTTGACTCTTGGTTTAAGTTGTCTTTGGCTACTATGTGATAAAAAAATATTTCACACAAGGTTTTCTCCTGTCTTCATCTTTTAAGAGAGATGATTTATGTTCTATTACTTTCTCATTAACCCCATAGCCACTAATCCTATTTTTTCTTAATCATAACTGTAAGCTCTTCAGGAAAAATGATTAAAGCACATGTATTCTTGTTAGAAAACTGTCACTATTCATGACATACAACTACAAAAAGATTACATTCCAGTGGGTATGTATTACCTTAGAAAATAATCACATATTTTATAGCCTTTTAAGAAATGAGGTAATTCAGACCCACCAGTGAATAATTTCCTTCAGTGAGGACAGGGAGATTCATTCCTACTGTGACCAAAAAAATTAAATAACGACTTATGATTTTGAGGTGTTTCTGAGACAAGGCTAAAATGTAAGGCTTTGGGAAAGGGAGTTTATAGTAAAGGGTCAAATAATCATCCTAACGGGAACCTTTATATAAAAAACATGGGCCAGTAGAAGAACATCGTTTTGGATGTGTTTGATGACAAGGGCTATAATAACTTTATTAAAATGTAGTTACCTTGAAATGCCTGACACTTAAAAACTAGACTTGAAATTAAAGAGTGCTTGAATTATCAGATGTTTTCATTTAAAGGACAACAGTGCATCTGGAGAGGGAGCTGGTTGTGCAGCTGCTTTGAGTTACACACGACTTTAAATACATGATGGCCTTTAATGAAGTTTTTACTGTAATAGGCAAGACAGCCTTACAATCTCTGGCATTTAAAAATCCATAATACCATGAATTCTTGATTATCCATGCTAAGGGAAAAAAGAAAGAATGAATTGCATTAAAATAATGTAAATTTAGCTTTCTAACATAGAAACACCCAGAGAGACCAAGAGATTATGGAGGTCAATGAAAAAAAATCTCCTAAGTAGATAATTCATGCAAGGAATATTTGTCTACTAAAAATATACACTTAATTAAGAAAGAATTGGAAGGGTTGCATACATTTTACCTAAGCAGTGGAAGTTCATAAATATTTGCTAGAACAAGTATAGGTTTTTCTCAAAATTAATTAGGGACACGAATGTCACATCTCCTTTCTATAATTTTGTATTTGAAAGAGGCATTCGAGAAAACAAGTCCACCCCCTTCTTTGAATGGAAACACTAATAAGCATCATGATGTATTTGCCAAACAGTTTATCATCCCTACTGAGCTCATTTCAAAACCTATTATTTTTTTTTGAAATGACATACTTTATTACATAACAAATGTTTAATATAGTTGCATCTATTTCTTCCATTCTATTTTTAAAACCTATTATTTTTAATAGCCTGATCTGATTTTCTAAGTTAAAAATTTCACAAAAAGAGGTTTTGTAAGATGTTAACAGTTTTTACATAAAAATGAGTTCCATGATCAACAAGGCTTGGAAAAAGTGATCAGTTTTCTTTGCTGTGGGACCTTTTAGAGGCTTTAAATGCTAATGATTCCTTTAAGAAGGGAATACTTTCTCCTGGAGAAAGCATTTTAGAGAACTGTGGTTCTAAGATGTCTAGCTGGGAGCACACTCTCCTCCAACTGAGCACTGTCTTATTTCTTATTAGTACCTATCTCAGTATGTTTACTTACACGGCTACTTTCTGGACCAGGGTCCAATTGGCATGGCACCACTTTCCTCCTTTTATGTTATAAACCTTTCTGATTGTAATTTTAGAGATTTTCTGTCATTAAACTTCATTTCTTCTGTATCTTCATAAGTTCTTCAGTATTTTCTTCTATATGATTAATATTTATTATTTCACAACAGGTATTATGCTTACTTTATTTGTGGGAAATAATAAATAAAAGCATACTTTATTTGTGGGAAAATTCACTAGCAATCACACACACACTTTTTAATATTTTAGTCACCATGAACACTTTAATAAAAGACGCATTTACTGAAGACATGTATCAAATCCCTTATACAATCCCCAGCATTTAATAAACATAATAAATATTATTTCTATCAAAAGGCTTATGATAACTATGGAGCAACTTGGCATCTATTTTTTAGTGGACAATGTGAGAGCTTTTCTCCCAAATTGTGATGCTTCTCCCATCTGTTAAATTTGTACATCCTAGTAATCAGTTCATGTCTTACTAACCTTATTTTGGTGGTAGTAGTAAAAAGAAGTTTGGCATCACAAATCATCTTAACTTGAGCTTTTCTATGCCAAGTTTCAACTGAGGAAACTTTTATGATTTATGATAAGAATCCATGAAAATAGAATTTTAATGGAAATATTGACACGGTATTCATACCAGGAAAACATCTACTTTGAACAGTAGTAAATGATGACAGTGTAACCAAAGATCCTTCATCTGCAGAATATATTTAGCAACCAATAAAACTGCCAGTTTATTCACATGGTAGTAGTGATTGTGTCTTAGCATATGAAGTAGTCCTAGTAACACACATTTTGAAGGATGATATTTGTAAAGTCATGGATTTCTCTTTATTTGTCTAAAACATTAGCCATAGATCATAGAGTCAAATGACCATGGTGTGTTTATTGGCACCTTTGGTGATCTACTTTTCTTTAAAATTCATTTCTTATGGCAGTAGAACCATGGTCAATGCAGTGCCTTGATGGCTTTTGAGCATACTACAGATTAACGTGTTTGGGCAAAATGATCCTCTATATCTCCAGCCTCAGTTAGTTCTTGCTTTACTAAGTAAGGTACAGTTAAATATTCATTTATAAAATAATTATAGCCAGTACTTTTAGAAATGCAAGTTTCTTTGGTCAGACTTTTCATTTTACAGTTAAAGCTACTGTCCAACATTTTCTTCTTTGCTTTTTCTTCAAACAATGTTTTCATTTAATTGCATGGAATTGATCTAAAACTTGAGTTTAGTATAATCACTGAACTTAGATGTGAGTTAAGAGAAATGGTTTCCAAATTTAAAAAAAAAAAAAAGATTGCTAGAGTTTTTATTTTTCTGTTACCTAAGACTAAGAGTTAGGAGATCTAAATTCTAACCTTGGTTGAAGTACTAATAAGTAAAGTCATCCAATATTGTTATTCATGGTTTCTTCATCTGTCAAATGGGCTAAATCATACCTACTGTGTCTGTCCCACAGAAAGATGGTGAAACTCGTGTGAAGATGCTTTAAAAGCTTAAACGTCCTGTATATATTAGGTGTTCTTAATATTCTTAATATTTTGAGATTGTCTTCCTTTAACTTTCCACAAAGCCTTAAATATATCTCAAATGCTGATAATCTGTATTTATTTGTAGCACAAAGATTACTTGGGTGACAATGCAAAAATAAAGAGGTGGTAGTCATGTTGTTATACAATCTCTATGATAGTCTAAACCTACATCCAACAAGTTTCTGTTTCTGTCCTGATGCTGGTGGCAGAGAGGAGCAGGATTGTACCTTTTTATAGAGGTTTCTTGAAGTTAGTTGCTCTCTGGTCCCTGGACTTGCAGCGTAAATATTACCTAGAACCTTGTTAGAAATTCTTGGCCAGGCATGGTGGCTCACACCTGTAATCCTAGCACTTTGGGAGGTGGAGGCAAGAGGATTGCCTGAGTCCAGAAGTTCGAGACCAGTCTGAGAAACATGGTGATGCCTCATCTCTACAATAAATCAAAAAATTAGCCAGATGTGGTGGCATGTGCCTGTAGTCCCAGATACTAGGAAGATTGTGGTGGAAGGATCGCCTGAGCCCAGCAGGTGAAGGCTGTGGTAGCCATGATCATTTCACTGCACTCCAGCCTAAGTGACAGAGTGAGATCACAACACAAAAAAGAAAAAGAAAACCGAAAAAGAAAAAAATTATTTAGCCCACATCAGAACTTCTGAATCAAACTCTGGGTGTCAAGCTCAGAAATCTGTGTTTTAACAAGTCATCCAGGAGAGATTCTGATCCATAACTGTATCATAACTGGTATTTTGAAATCTAGGATTGATTAATGTGCTGTTCCTGGTCTCATCTGGCCCTGCTAGTGGCCTCTCCGTGGACCAATGGTTTATTAATTTATGTGATGACAAGCTTCTTTTACTGCCTTTATGATAGTTTTTGCCCAGGAGAAGGCTTCACAGTAAGTTAATCAAGACCACTTACCCTTCTCTCACAGCTGCAGGAAGTTTCTGACCTAACAGACTTTCTAGGAAAAAGAAAAAAATAACTTGAGAAGGAGCCTGCAGAGCACGTCCCTGGAGGGCAAGGAGTCCACCTCTTTGGTCCTCTTACTCTGAAGACCTCTCACAGGTAGCCACATCACTCATAGTCAATACCTCAATGGAGTTGAATTAGATGTTCAAGAGACTAGAAGGGACCTTTGAAAAGCCTGTCGGCCAGGCAAAGTATCCCTTAAAAATAAACTGGCCATGAAAGAATTTCCCATGGCACATTTTACCATTTATATATTAAGTGGCAATATTATTCTACTTCATATGCAACTCTTCCAGTAATTCCTCTTTTCTAATGAACTAGAGGAACTTACCAGATCTAAATGTATTTTCTATTTAACACCGAAGTCTAAAAACCTTCAAGTAAATTCAGGTTCCCCAAGTCAGCAAAAGCCCTTCTTGGATTTAAAAGTAGAAAACACTTTTAAATCCGGTAGCTTTACACAGTTGTTCATTCAACAAAAGTAGTGAATATTTTCCAGGATGTAGTGTCCAGTTTGTGTGAAGTACTAGGAATTCAGAGATTTATAGTATATGGGTCTGCCCTCAGAGAGCTCACAGTCTAGGTATGTGCTTGGCTAGAGACTGAGAAGATAAACTGAATAATGAACATTTTGCTATTCCAGAAAAACATATATTATATCATCTTTAGCCATGTTTTTACTTTGGACATGGAGAATGGTTATTTTGAGATCCCATAAAATGTAGTCATTCAACTGGGACTCTGTAAGCAAAACAAAGTTCTGTGACTTTGCATTTTATTCAGAAATTCCCTATTTTGCCTGTACAGAAAGTTTGAAGGCAGCACACAGAAGTACAGTCTTGACTAGGGAGTCAGCAGCAAATATTCAGTCAGTGACCAGGGGTGTATGTGTCCCTGTCCTAGGCACCCCGGGAACTTCTAATAGCTGTGCTTCCTTTGAAGAAAAAAGTGGAGAAGTGAGGGAAATTGTTCTTCCTTACATAGTTTTTGTATGACTATGATGTTTTCCCTGCTTTTTGGGGATTTAACTAATCATCAAGATTTCATTTCATCTATTTGTTTTAAAATCAGGCTTCATGTGGAAATCTTTCCATTATGTGTCCTAATTCCCTTTGAAAACAATCTGTGTGGGCCAGCACAAAGGTAAGTTTCCCCTTCCCACTTTCTGGATAGCACCTTGGCTACTCCAGAAGGGAGCTGACATTGTAATAGTATGGCTGACCTAGGCCATGGATCAGAGCCCGACCTCCCCAGCTGCGTCCTTGGTCTCATTGCATGGCTGGCCCTAGGTCCTCAGGTCAGAGCCCGACTTCCCACTCTGTGTCCTTGCTCTCATAGCATGCTGGTCCTATGTACACAGGTCGGAGCCTGACTTCCCGAGCTGCATCTTTGGTTTCCTCAGGTGCAAGTTCTTTTTTTTTTTTTTTGGTAGAAACAGAAAGAAATATTTATCTTTATTTAATAATCAGAGTCCTAAAAGAATGATATAGGCAGCAGACCTAGATTTCTTTCCAAAGTCAGTTGCTATCTGGCTAACGTCTGTTGTCTTTCATGTTTGCATTTCTTTAATGAGTATGTTGAACTAAATTTGCTCATAAAAGAAACCTTTACTGAGTACTGCTGCAGGGTGAAGCTCTATGCTAGGGGCTAAAGAGTCTGATACAATACAGAGCCTTGTTTTTAAGGAGTGAGTTTATGGTCTTAAGAAGGAGCAATAGTGTAATGAAAATGGCAACAGAGGCAGGGTCCTAACTAAGAAAGTGGGTTGTCATGACAACTTGCCTCCAGGATGGGCCCTCTTCCTTGCCTTGAAGAACAAACCTGAATTCCCAAGAAGAAAAGGGGTAGGGAAAAGCATTTCTGAGAGAATCAGCAGCAGGTGCAAATTCCCCACACGTATGTGGAGGAGAGCATGGCTTGTTCAGAATCTTAAGTGACTTCTAAACCCTTTTCAATTCTCAGGTGCTATAACCCTAGAAAACTCAACATATGAGATGATGATGCCAATAGCAAGCCCTAACTAGAGACATACTCACATGTGCTAGTGCCAGTAAACATAAGAAAGTAGCACCACCTATTGGTAGTTATATGTTGACATCAAAAACATTGGGAAGAGCTGGAAAACAAAGCTGGTAGTAGTTACTTGGAAGGGATGAGCGGTCCTCTAGTTTCCCTTTCACACCCTACCTACCATAAAAGAATCCTTAAGACCAGTTTTTCTAGCCCCACAGATAGACCAAATGAAGTCAAACAGTTTGAAAGTCACGACTTGTATCACACTCCATCCAACTATCACCTTTAAACTTCCTTGTCATTGTTAACACGAGAAAGAAAAGCTCGGATTTCTCTGCAGTCCATCAAGCATTTGAAAATAATTCTCAGCTGGGCTCAGTGGCTGTAATCCCGTGCCTGTAATCCCACGCCTTGGGAGGCTGAGGTGAGTGGATTGCCTGAGCCCGCGGGTTCGAGACCCGCCTGGGCAACTT
>CAUYQG010208883.1:0-61442 GCA_963574415.1 Tarsius wallacei
CGCGCTACCACGCCCGGGTAATTTTTTGATTTATTGTAGAGATGAGGTCTCGCTAAGTTGCCCAGGTGGGTCTCGAACCCGCGGGCTCAGGCAATCCACTCACCTCAGCCTCCCAAGGTGCAGGATTACAGGTTGAGCCACCGAGCCCAGCTTCTTCTCTGTTTTAAAGGTTGTGTTTGCACAAATTTATTTGAATCTTAAAAATTAAAATTATATGAAAATCAAATATACTGCAAAAGCCTAGCAAAAAGAAAACATATAAGAAACTTTTTTTAAGGATGTCTCTGTTTTTCAGGCATTGGGATGAGGGGTAGGTTAACAAACATATTAGACATGACTTACATTCAATTCGAATGATGACTCAAGAAGTTTCAATTTAATTATATATATTTAAAAGCACATTATAGTTCAATATAAGTTCTCGCCAAATCATAAATAGTTGTAGATTTTGTATCTGAAACATACACACTATGTATTTTACAGCAGTTATTTAAATTTAAGAGTGATGTTTTCAAGTTTTACAATTTCATCAGAACTATATTTAATAATTTGCCCACTTGAAAGTGATCCTTATGAAGTCATTTGAGAGGCAGAAGATCTCCAATTCATCATGGATCACTGAAGAAAGCTTTTTACTATGTCATTTGGATTCTGTACATAAACATGTATCCAGTTATTCAATCATTTAATCAACAAATGTTTATTTAAAACTACTAAGTGATAGATATATGTTTAGTAGGTATCAGGTATACAGTGATAAGCAAGATAGGATATGATTTCCTTCTCTGTCCTCACAGAATAGGAACAATCAGAGAAGGAGAGTATTAGAAAGACCAGTTTGCAGCAATGTGGTAGAGCTATTGCAGGGTGACGGAGAGTTCACCCTATAGGATCTTGACTCAGCTTTGGGAAGGGGTGTGTCACTAGCTGTCAGGTTTGAGACCTGACCACGGCTAATGAAGCACCATTAAAACACCCCTGATCTGCATCTCTTTTTAGCCTGATGTCTAGCCTGATGTAATGTCAAGTTTTCATTTCCACTGAAAATTCTTTATTTAACCTCAATCCCACTACAACCTCAAACTGATCAGACTTTCAGTATCCCTAAGGAGTGGAAGAATCATCTGCTCAAAAAAAGGTCCCCTTTGGTTTATACTATCCTTCACATAAACGCTAGCAATTTTTAGTTTCCGTTTTTCCATTAGCTTTGCTCAGCTTTTGTCTCCCAACCCCCACACCCTCTATTCATCTACCTCTCTGAAACCACAGCCCTTGGAGAGGTAGGTCTGATGGTGCAAACAAGCATGCAGAGACCACAACACCGAACAGATCTGAAAGTCTCGTTTTCACATATTGTCATTAACAGCATGCTCTTTCTGAAGTCACAGATCACAGTGTGAGAATTAAATCGAAGCATCCCTTTGATGTTCGATGGAATCTTCTAAAACTAAGTCCCACTAAGGATGATTTTTTTTTTTAATCTGAATGATCTATGTGATAGAATCGGCAGGCACCTCTAAAGACACGGGGTCCAATTAACTGCCCATGGCTTTGTGTAAAACCCTTCCCAAATGGCTGTATGTCTACATTATCCTGCACCATGTAATTAGAATGTGTAATCCATAATGCCTTGAGCTAACCTAATTTAATACCATCTTTATAGATATTTTCCCCTGCTTTTGATAAAATATATCTGCAAATTTGTAAATTCAATTCAAATTCAAAAAAGGATTAAAATATGTGTAACCATGAATGTTTATCCTTCCTCTCCTTAAACCCTGACTCAAGCCTCTTCAGATGTCACACGGGGAATTATTATTCCAGAACACTTCGTGTTATAGCATGAGAAAGTTCTTCTCCCCACACAAGTATGTCCATTACTATTATATAAATACATATCACATGTTACATACACGTAATATCTTTGCTCTTTTATAAGGAAAGATTATGATGGTGCTTTTCTTTACCTTAATTTTTTGAACTGGAAACATGATTTCATTAAAAAACAATCCACTTTGATAAAACCGGAAAGGAAAAAATAAGCAAAATCTGTTTTTGAGAAAAATCAAAAAGACATTTGACTTTTTAGAAAAGGCTACAGGAAAATATTTATATTTATATAATATTATGGCTAATTTCACTTTCCACTAATTAGTCATGGGCTTTTGCATTTTGGATGCACAAGTCAAAAATATTGTAGTTCCTTGTCAAGAAAGGGACTTCAAGTAAATGAATTAAAAGTGACAAACTCTACAAAGAAATCCTAGGCCAGAGGAACATAAATACATGCCACGAGCCTTGGAGGACTGGAGAGAAATCTAACTCTGATTGCAATGGGCACATAGGGAGCCATGAAGTCAGCAGTTATTAAAGGATATAGTCACATTACTAACAGATCAGGAGCAAAGTGCCCCCTTTCTTCTTCTGATTAAAAAGGGAAATCAAGGCAAGGCACCACTTAAAAACTAGTTTTTTTTTTTATTGAAGAAAGAGCTAACATCTAAGCTCCATAAAGGAAAAAGAATATATATATATATATGTAGTTAAAATTAATCAGTCTGTTTGCCCATCTGCTCTGCCTAGCTATAATGAGTGTTAATACAGCAGCCCACTGGGGGGAAGAAGAAAGGCAGCTTAGAAGTGATTTCTAATCTTGAAGCTTTGGTATCCTTGGGCTACTGATAACACCATTTCATATTTCATTGTGAATGTTAAAAATAATACATAAAGAGGTGTCACATTTGAAATGAGGATAATCTGGAAACATCAAACCTTCCTGTTACCCAGCAATTGCTGGCATCACAAAATATTCCTCGCCTCACACTCATTTGATGACAATATGTTATTAACTCTAAAGACACACGAATTTTGGCTTCTGCCTTCTCTGTGGGAAAACTCTCACATGTGCACTTAATAACTGTACAGAAGTGGCTCTCAGAAACATCATAATAAGTCCTTATGCCATAGGATACGTTTCTGCTGGATTTTGGCAATTAGGTATGGGGACAAGGAGGCAAGGTGGCAAGTGGAAAGACAACTGGAGAGGATATGAGGACCCCCAGCACTGGTCTTAGCCATTACATGGCTGCCTCGGGACCACGGCTCAGAACTCTTTTACATAGGTCCACACTGCTGTGAATGCGTTACTCTAATCAGGATGTATGACTTCAGTCTTGCCTTCCCAGAAATAGTCTCAGCCATGCATGAACTTATATGAACATACACAGGTAACAGCCTTGCATGGAATCATTTTGTTCAGAAGGCTCCTGGAAGTTGACCCTCTTTGCCTAACCCAAGCACAATCAGAAATAAGCAGAAAAAAAAAATGAGAGAAAACAGATGGAAAGGGAGAGAGAAAATTCCTGTTTCTGACTCTCTTTCTTTGACTCTATGATCTACCTGAACATATATCCAAGAAGTGATAAGAATAAAATGACCATTTATAAAAAGGCCATGTCTTACCTAGATTCAACTCATTTATACTTTTTATTTTCATACTTACTCGATTAAGATACTCTTGCAAGTCTGAAATCCCCAAATTTCCAGGAAGCCCCAAGGTCTGAAGATTATTGCCAATGATGTTTTGGCCCAATGGTGATCTCAACTGTGAATAAACTGGAAAAATGAATAAAGCTTAGCTCCCCTGTTTTCTCTAGCCTACCTTTAATGAATAAAATTAATCTTAACACTGTTTCTTGGGAGCTGGATAGAAAAAGTTTGTATAATAATTGTTCTTTGGCTAAGGATTTAAGAGTTTTCTGCCTTTTTCTTGTATCAGAAAACTCTTCTCTGTGTTACCTGTAAATATTCACATAAGTTTATGCATGGTTAACACTGTTTCTGGGAAGGCAAGGCTGAAGTTACACATCTTGGTTAAGTCACACATCCACAGCAGTGTCGACCTATGCAGAAGAATTATATGGCTTCTAGATTTGCTCCGTAGAGGTCAAGGCCAACAACAGGTATTTCCGGACTTTGAGATTTCTTTCTTCTTCCATTTCCATAACTCAGAACACCAAGAGTATCTGCAGAAAGCTGTCAACCTGTGTCCATGGGAGACCTCTGTGCCACTGCTTTTATGGGAAGATATTGATGACTGGGATTTCTTGACAGCTATGCTGCTGGTTCTTCATGTCACTTGGGACAAAGCCATGTAATTTCCTGGTTAGTATCCCAAAATAATAATAGCAGCACCCGTTTTCCCTCTCTCCTTTTTTGGATTGTTTTGAAAAATTAAGTAGATAAGGAAATGCTTTGAAAAGCCCTTATATGTGCAAGGTAATATTCTGTGCATACCCTGCTATACCAGGTATAGGACATTTCCTATCAGACCCAGGCAATTAGCTTGTCCAGAAAGCTCCTGGAAGGTGGCCCTGCTAGCCTAACCCAATCATGATCAGAAATAAACAGATAAAGTGAGAGAAAACAGATGGAAAGGGAGATATATAAATCAAGAAATCACAAGAAAGTGAATGTAGAATAAGCACAAATTACTACAAAGTACAATATGATTGTAATCAAAGAAAACAAGGAGTGATCCTTTCAGAATGGCCAGGGAAAAACATCCCTAGCACTGTGTGTTGATATATATTATAAGGGACAGGCGTGATTCCGGTCCTTGGAAATCCAGTGTTCAGATAGGGCTAACAGACTGTAAACATAATAAAGTTCCAATGACTAATGTATATTGTAGGCAAACGAAAGAACAGAGATGCTCTTGAGCATCAGAAGATATTTCAAGCTAATAAATTAGTGCTTGCCCCAGCTTTATTTTATGCACCAAGAGATGCAGGAACATCTAGCAAAATGCACTACTCTGAGCAGACCCTCAGTAAGAATGTGTTGAGAGGGAGGACGGTGAAAAAGATGCCATGCCAGATTTGAGCTGATGATCCTCCCTCACACCATATACTACAATAGAGAACTGTAGTTGGATTAATCTCTCAGAAACCCACAGGTTACTTTCAAAGTGCCAGAGGACAAAAAAGAATGAATGCCATTGACCCCTCATCTCATGCACACAAATGAAAAGCACGTATTTCATCGCTGAATTAGAAAGTCTCAACTTTTACACAAATCCAGTGTATTCCAGATTTTGTATTCAATTCAGTCCCTAAATTAACTGTGGACACAGCTAGTATGGTAGCCTTAAGTTGGTTACTGTGGTAGATAAGCAAATATGAATAATAGACATGAAAGATTGTGAACTATCTAAGCTAATCATTAGAAGTCAATGGGAGACTAGATTAAAAACAAAATAGCCTACTTGTATTTTATTTGAGGGCTTAATATGGTACCTGTACTTGGGTAGAGATATATTTAATATTCTTTTTATTATCAATACTTTTAATAAAGTATTGTAGTGATACTTGGAAAAGATTTGAATCCTACAAATTGAAAAATTGTTTCCTTAGAATTTATACACACATCCTTCTTCCCTCCCAAAATAATTTCTTTCCTCCTTTTCCCCCCTCCTTAACAAAATAAATTAAATTATCTATGAGAGACCAGTGCCAGCTCTGGCCTATGGCCTCTGCCTGTGCTGTGTCTCAAGCTGCATTATTACAGATATGCGGAGAGTGTGGTGATTCAGTAAACACACCCCTTTCCTGCTGGGCAAGAAATAAGCATGCTTTCTGAAATAAGCATCTCTAGAGGAAAGTTGTGACTACCTGAAATTCTGTCTTCTGGAACCTCCATGCTTGGTCTAAAACAGTTCAAAAGCTAGATGTTCTCTGAAAACTTAGAGACAACAAACATAAAACCTCTTTGTTGATGAAGGACTTAGACACTCTTTCTCTTTATCATACACACACTATAAAAGCTCTAAAGATGTGAAGATTATACCCAATATTTTATGCTTTTGTGATTGATAGAGGGAAGGGAGTTGTGTAGTTTTGAGCAAGTTATGTCACAGTGCCTTGGGTCCTCATCTATAAAGTAGGATAAGACCTCATGAATTTTGAGAGAAGTAGATAAGATGATATATGTAAAGTGCTTAGGACAGTACCTGGCACGTGATAAACAATAAGAGATAGAGATTCTCATTATCATCACTGTTATCATTATTATGTAATGAGATGGTGACGAACTCTAAGATGAGAGGGACAAAGGCAAAAGGCTCTAGAAAGAGGAGACAGAGAGATGAGAGGTTAATTTTGGCATCTCAATAGTTCCTAGGAATAGTACCAAAGATAAACAGGCAGACTGCACACAGACAGAAAGCAGGAGACAGCAGTTCTGTAGCAGAGGCACATGGTCCCTATGCATCACCTGCAAAGAGAGCCCTGTGAAGTGGCAGGTGCATCTGCTGTGCTGGGGATGGAAAGGTCAGCTCTCTGTGGCACATCCCAGGGCTTCAGAGGCAAAAGCTGTGTATGGACAAGTGAAGGTCAGTGAGCTCTCCCAAGCTTCGTCACGGCCTCAGTGAGTGTTAGCTCACATTTTCCTATGATTACACATGTAGTGTCTGTCTCCTTCAACAGGCTGACTTCCAAGACCATGGCCATCTCCTCATCATTCCTATCTATATGCCTCTTGGAACAGTGTCAGCACACAGTAGGTTCACAGTAAATGTTGGATGAATGAATTATCTTAGAAATCTCTTTTCACAAACAGATGTGGGGGCTTTTAAGAAAGAGAGTGCCCCTCAGCCCCATGTCATGGGTCACCTTCATGAACAGTGACTTCTTTAGGATATCACCAATAACTAAAGTTAAAAAAAAGTTTATCTGGGTTATCATACACAATTTTAAATTATGTTCAGTATATATTCCCTAAAAAATAGAAAAAGAGTAATATGTAATATCATATCAACATAATGGAATTTTGAAAGCTTTTGGCACTTGTATAGTAGGCCTTAATCTGCCCTAGAAAATTATGCTATTTATTCATTTCAACAATCATTTTGGGGGAACTTGCTTAGTTCTCAACATTTCCCTAGAGACCAGAGATTCCAAGATGCATGAGACAGCCAGACCCTGATGTCCATTTTCTCATTTTCAGTTAGAATCCAGAAATATTTAGCAGTGCTTCCAATTTTGCCCATCTTAAAAAGAAAAAAAAAAAAAAATCAAGGTTTTGTTTGTTTTTGCTGAAATTTAAATCTTTGATTAACTTTATATAACAAAGAACTATTTAAGGATGACATCCTTAAATACCAAGCAAATTGAAATTATAAATACCATTTTCAGAGAGCACAAATTCATGTCCCTTTAACCTTAACTGAGTTAAACCAAAAAAGGGGGGGGGGGGGACCGCAGTTCTCATACTGCTCTTAAGAAATGCTCAAGACTTTTGGAAACTTCATTGATTTTGTAGTGGCTTGGTTAAAACACATTCTGTGCAATCCTCTACTGAAAACAAAACAAAACAAAAAGTAAGAAGCTGAGAAAACAGGCCTGGGAGGACAAAGCAAAGTCAGTGAGTGATGGCCTCTCCATTCTAATGCACCAGCATTCTCTTGACCCTGATGAGTTCACTCATGACTGTGGACTCAAGAGTCTTTCCTCTGTGCCTACCATCATTTCTGGGATGTTTAACGGGGTTTGAGATAGCAAAAACATAAAAAGCGACGGTAAGATGCCCTTCCCTAACCTTGATGCTCTTCTTCAGCCACTGAAAAGCTATTAAAGAACACACAGGGTTACAGGTTATAAACTATATGACCTTGTAAATGTTACCCAAAATTGCAGCCTACTCTAAAATAATTATTTTAAATCAGCCCAATGTTCCCCATTTGAAGCAGTGTAATTAGTGAACATGGTGTTCTTTGCTGCTTGTCCTGCAAAATACACTTAAAGCAAGAGTCCAGAGTGACAAGCTCAGAGGAACTGGACAACATGGGCAGGAGAAATACTCCTGAGGCAGACCACCAGGAGACCTCAAATGTGTCTGCATCAACCTGTGCCTAGTGGTATTAATATTCTCCATCTGATCACATCCAGTTCTAATCTGAGGCCTAAAAGGTTGAATGTTTATCTGAATGGAGCACTAAATGCATGGCTTGATGGTAAGCCCCTTTATCGAAAAAGGCATAGCAGCAACAGGTTACATTGAGGATCTGACCGCATTCTATTTTAAGGGGATATTGGCCCCAAGTGTCCCTAGCTGTCACAAGACCTTCAATGGGTAGCCCAGCTATGGTAGTTACATTCCTGCACTTGACAAAGGTGCAAACTGCTTAATGTTCCTGAATCTGGGAGGACTGTCATCCTACCATCACCTCTATTACATTACTGCCATTACCACTCCAAGAACAGGTCTGCAAAAATAAAAGACATGTATTTTCTAATTCTAAGACCTGAAATTTTTTAAAAACCAAATTAAAATTTGGATTTGCAGATCATTTTCTGCACTGAGTCACCAAACCTCTCACTTATTCATCACTTTTTAAAAACTCATCACTGTTTTTTGTTTGTTTGTTTAATGCTTCTTTGAAAGAGGAACAAACTCACCCAGTCATGTCCAATGGACATCAGGATGCCCCTACTGGCAGTTTTAAAAAGCATCAGAAAATGATTAAAATGTTGAGTAAAATATTTTACTTCTTATACATTAAAAATTATCCTTTTAATTCTCTGTGAGAAAGACAAATTAAGATTCTTAATGCATGGATTCTGTAGGGTTCTCCTTCTGGCCAAATCATTCATGACTCACACTTTGGGGTAAAGCTCAAGGTATACCTGGATTTCCAAGCTAGACATAGGTGGGGTCAAGACTCCTAATTTTACCAAGAGAAAACTAAGGGGGATGTTTAGGCAACTAACTGGAGGTTTCCCAGGACCCAGCACTGCTGACATGCTGTCACCTCTTCCTCAGAGGCAGTTTTCATCCTCTTCATCACTTCATCACATCAGGTGGATCTCAAAGACTACCTTTCTCCCATATTTTGTTTACAATCTTAACTCTCCATTTCCACTTCAGACTATATTTTTCCAGGAAGAAGACTTTATACCATTCCATGACTTCCCTGAGTTTTCTCTGTTTTCCAAGCTCTTAGTCAGAGAGTCAATTATTTGGTATTTCTTGGACCTCTCTCTTTAATGAGACACGAAGTGTTTTGAGGGCAGAAACATCTATTGTATGTGTCTTCCCTGCTGTGTTAGGCGCCCTAGTAGGCAGAGAACAGAAACTTCCTCTTCAAAATGGTGAGTTGTGATTGTGCCACTGCAACCCGGTCAAGCAACAGAGACCCCGACTCAATAATAATAATAATAAGAATGGTGATAATAATAATAATAACAATGAATGCCTCCAAAATAAAGCTTAAACTCCTTCTCATGGAATCCAAGGCTATCCATCTACATCTCAAATCCCATAGAGCTTTCTACAGTCATCTTGCACCAGCCCGGTTAGACTCTAGCTACTAACCCCTGTATGAATTTTCATATTCTAACCCTAACTTCCTCTGCTCCATCTTCCCCTAAAGAGATAGCCCTCCTCATTAATCTCTGCCTGTTATTCAAATTCCACCCATCCTTCAAGGCCCAAAACAAGTCTTACCACCTCTAGGAAATCTTGCTCCAGGCCACTCAGATTTTCCCTTCCCTAAAGACATCAGCAAGTGTCTAGAGGGCCCGTGTTGCTGCATGTCTGCAGTTATCTTTCCATCTCAGTCTCACTTGGCCCACAAGGAGTCCCCCTTCCTCTGAAGTTAGCATTCACCTCTCATTTAGGAAATAATTGTATACACAACCTTGGGACGTATATAGTATTGTTGTATATTGTTAACTTTTATGCATTTTTGTCTTGGTGTCCTAATTCATTTGTAAATTTTTCAAGACAAGTCATGCTTTCAATGTCTTTGATTCTATGCAATTCTTTACACAAAGGAGGAGATTAATAAACATTTGTCATCTAATATGTTGATCAGAAAGCAAAAGCGTACAAGATGAGGGAAGTAGAGTTTTTTTTTAAAAAAACTTTTACCAAAGTGCAGCTGAAAATTTCTGATTATTAGATGCTGTATAAAAAGGTCAAATGTTGATAGTATAATTACACCATAATTTGGGAAAATTGCTTTCTGAATAAAGGTTACATTTAAATAGAAACTTTTGTTCATATGATAAAAAAATTAACAGAAGAGAAAACTTAGCATAAAAGGAATAAAAAGGAAAAGAGAAAAACATTCACCCAAGAGTGATATCCCCAACTTTACCGCTACATCAGGAAGTCTGGCCTGTAGCATCCAACTGCATCAGTACACTTCCATTGCAAAGACTAGTACATGACTGAGCGAACACCACGGCTCTACAAACACTTGCCTAACAACTCCTGAAATGCGAAAACAATAATTCTCCCAGTGTCACAAGGGGAAGTGAAGGGAATCAATCTACTTCCAGGTTTGTCACAAATATTTCCTTACAATGTTTTTTGATATACTGTGTCTAACTATTTAGTTTTGTTTATTATATCTCACTCTATTCCCTCCAAAACATACACAGCAGCTGTTTTCAACCATCGTAGCAATTTTAGAACACAAATGCTGTATTCAAGGTTCAGTAATTCAGGGTTCAGTAACCTAGCAACAGAATGTCAAGAGACCTCCTAATCTGTGCCCTCAATAGCCAAATATCAACATACCTCTACTACATGGGCCTATAAACCCACTGCTCAAGTCAGGTTTGGCTAATTACAAACTGACATTGGCCAATGACGAGTAGATCACAAAACCTATGAGTTTTCTTGACAGGTTCCACAAACCTAAAAGTCAAGGAACATAAATAGAAAGTATAGATATTACTTGGAACCAGAGGCCACAAAGTTGTCAATTAGGCTTTTGTCTTGGGAAAACCCAAATTAGCCAGTATCTATAATCTTCTAACAGTCAACACCAAACATATGTTTTATATGCCATGGGCTGAAAGCACATTTTTTATGGAAATTTTAAAATGTACCCATTACTAGGTATTGTCCACCAGATAAAGAAGATAAGAAGAAAGGAGGCATTTCAGTGTTTTGTCTTAATGAATTAATGGAAGGTAAATCCTCATTCTAAGATGTACCACAAGAAACAAAATAAAGACTCAGGTTCTCCTCCTTCTTTAGTTTGGTTTGGTTTATTAGCTCATTCATCTCACTTTAATGGACTCTGGTTTCTAATGGGAACTTGTAGTTTTTTTAAAGAATATATATATTTTACTGATTTTCTTTCCCTACCCATCAGTGAATGAAGCTCATGACATAGGAAAGAAGCAAAACAATGTGTTTTTTTAAATCAACCATTTTGGCAGTGGCAAAAATAAATGAAACGTGGGAGGCTGTTTATTTGTACGTCAGAGAGAAAGTGAAATTCACTATAGGGTGACATGATCATTTGTTTTCCCCACTGAAGCAAACAAATCAAATAGAAATAAAACAGGAGCCTACCCTTCATCATTCATGGTGTAATGAGTTCTTGCAAGATTAACCATTCTCCTACCCTGCTATCCTCACTCCAAAAAAACAGATATACAATGACATCAGCAAAACAGCCAAAGATCATCGATCTACAAGACAGGAAACATGGCAGCCAGACTTGTGTCCTTTTTCAACATTAGCTGTCTCCTGGCTGGTGGCTCTGGTTCTGTAGCCCAAGAAATGGGCTCACTGATAAGATATATCTGTGGGAGGCAGCAGTGATCAGGAGCAAGTTTATCATTTGGAGTGTCCTAGGACATTCAGACCCAAACCTACCACAACTCTCCAGGTCAGGTGGCTGCCTATGCAGTGTGCTAAGGCCAAACATCTTGGACTTATTGAATGTTGTAGTACTTCCCCCTCTCCTACAACTCAACCGCCCATTATGAGAAGCTGGACACCAACAACATTCAGTCAAGAAGATCAAAGACAGTGGGTGAGGCACCGGAGTCCTGTCCACTGATATTAGAATAGTCCATTTGATGGACTAGGCCATCACACTGATAAAAGGAACAGGTCAGTTCGAGGCCTGGTTGGCTGAGATTCTGAGGTCTTAAAGTAAGAGACACAGACAACAGAATGAACAGGGAGGGGTTCCTGGGTGACAGGAGGGAGGAGAGATGCTGTACTGACAATACGGCCTCTAGCAGTGATGTTTAAGATAATGGCAGGCACACAAGCCTCTGTATTTTCTCCTCAGCTGGAGACAAGGAAGGACACCCGTTCTCAATGTCAAACAGTGATGGAGAGCTCAGAACTCAGCTTATCCACTGGTATCACTGATACAAAAACAACGAATGTTTATATACCACTTAGCCATTTGCAGAGCCTGTCGCACACAATGGCTCTTGTCAATCTGCCAGAATCTTATCTAAATGACTTAGAAGACACTAATAGCATAGCTACAGTTTCCAGTAAAGTCCATCTAGATCAGATCTAAGGTGCCACCAGTGGGGAGAAGGAGAGGCACTACCTTTAGAAAGACGGGTAGTCACCCCATTTTGATTCCTTCTTGAGAGTAACAGGGTTTTAGTGAACAAAGAAAAGCAATGAGTATTGAAGCAATATTCCATGGTATGTATAACCTCTCTAGTCTTGGTACCTCTTGTTAGTACATCCACAACTCTATTTCTATTGAGCTTCTATTGAAGTGACATTTTGTTTCTGATGTAGACATCGAAACAGGAACTCGCTTCTCCTGATAATGGGAGAAGTTGCTCCAATGAGGAGGGCAAACACTGGGATTTGGGGACTCACTGAGTAACTTTTCTTCTACCTCTTGCTAGTCCCTGCCCCCCAAACTGCTTAAATCACAACCTACTAAGAGGATTTTGAATTAAATCTGTGGCTAAATGTCTGCAGGAAAGCAGGGATGATTTCCACTATACCACTGAGGAAATGTGTTTTCTCCCAGGGTGCTTGCCCACTCTTGCTGTCCTTGGTGTGGAAGGGATCCACATGAGGGGCCCCAGTGGGGAAGGCCCTGAAGAACAACCCAAAGAGCTGAAGAGAAACATGGTGAAGGGAAATGTGCTGAGTAGCTGTGGGGGACAGAGAAAACTGGAAGCAGTCAGAGGAAAAGTGAGAGAAATGAAAACAGAAGTGAAGTGGTGCAGAGGCTTTTTGGATGCTCTCCCTGACAGGTCAGCCTCTAGACTCAGCTCAAAGTAGCAGGTTTCTAGGAAGCCTCTGTGGTCCTCGCCCCTCCCCGTGTGCCCTCAGCTCTTCCCTGCCCTTCCCACATCCTACCCTCACTGTCCTTTTATGGGTCTGTCTCCCCAGCTAGACCATGAGTGACAAAAGCAAGGACTCTCTCTTATTCACTTTTTAAACAATCTCCCCACACTGTGACTGAGGCACAGGAGGTGTTCAGTGCAGGTTAACCAAAGAACAGATGAATCTGAAAGACATAAAAGACGGTCATAAACAGAATACTGTCCATAACAATACTGGGGTAGCCTTGGAATATTAAACTCTCATACAGCACAGTGAACAGTAATAAGTTTCTTTCGTATGAAAGTCAAATCATTGGGAAATAACAAAGGAGAGTTGTGTGTGGGTTCTCTCAATATTCTGCAAGGCCAAGCTGGGCACTTTCATGACTGGCATCAATTCCTCATAGGTACAAATTAACAACATGGACTCTTTGTCCTAATAGTGTTAAGACAAACATTTAAAAAGTCTGATTTACCTTTCATCCTCTCCAGGAACAATTTGTACATAGGAAAAATAGCTTATGTTGTTTGAGTGATGAGCTCCTTGAATGTCAGACTATTTGCTAAATAAAAAACTCTCCAGATCACTTTCTAATCTACTATTTTAGTGAAGATGGTAGAAGCTGACATGAAGTTTGGACCCTGGAAAAGTCCCTATAATATCAATGCTACTCAGAAAGGGATCAAGATACAGAAACAAAAGTACTTCGTAATAAACAGCATAATGCCATATACATAGAAGGCAGTTAAATAATGTTTAAACAAATATGATAACTATGAGATGTTGCTTTTTAAAAAACACATTTTACTCAAGCAATGGAAAAACATTTGATAGAATTACAACACAGAAACTTAATAAAGTTATACATACTACCTTAATTTCTAGTTATTAAAATTTGCTGTGAAATCATTTATGCAAGAGTTAATTTCTCACTCTTTTTAAAGTTTCATCATTCTATCATCATTTTGTTACCCAACACAAACTTTAATGTCTCTTAAGTTCTGAACTAGTCTAAGTTTGATTCTTTTAAAGTTCTTTTTATGGTATATATTTAGAAATGAATTAAAATTGACTTTGTTAGGAGAAAATTTCTAAATCTCTAATGATACCTGGCAACAAGCCAGATTGCTGTAAAAGCCAGAGCTGGTATAAATGAAGGAAGATGTTAAGTTGCAATACTTCTGGAGTTGTTTCAAATTATGGCACAGTCAAACCATATCCACTTACTATTCAGTACATATATACCAGGCTTAATATATAGTTCTTTATGGCTTCACATAGTCTAAATCAAGAAGTACAGATGTTAACTCCTTCAGAGAAAATTCCTCTTATCTGCTTCCCCAAAGGGACCCAGCACAGATGAATGAATAACTATGACATTGTGACAAACCTTCTTCCCCTACCTAGTATCTTTTTGTTAGAGCAAACACTGCAGAAGATAAACAAAAGGGCAAACACCATTAGAACAAACTGTATCCTACACAATAAAATGGTAAGAACTTCCCTACTGGGATCCAACCCCTCAAATACCTGGTCCAAAGCTCTATAAGGGCAGGAATGGAGTTCCATCAGTCACATATTTCTCACACTTAGCACGGGACACTCAATGTCACCCACAGAGGCAGAATGGGGATGAAAATAACCTAAGTTTTGGAGTCAAACAGATTGGGGTAGAATCATGCTTTCTTATTTACCAGCGATGGAAGCCAGAGAAGGTTTATTAATCTAAGCCTAAGTTTCCTCTTTTATAAAATGGGCACAACACCATCTACCCTGTAAGATCGTTCTGAGGTTTGAAACAATATCTACAAAGCAAACTGCCATGATGCCAAGCACTTAGTAGGTACTTACTAGAAGATAGCTATCACTATAAATAAGTGAATACTGATTGGAATGGTACCTATGCCTTTAAATTATAAAATGGCTAGTATTTCCTAAATGATCTTCATTCTGAGCTATCGCTCCTATAAAGATGCCTGAGGACACTCAAAGCTGATGCAATCTCACATTCTCTTTATCTTTGATACAATCCAGGACAAATCAGACTGAGGAAAGAGAATGGGGAAGCAAGCACACTGACAGCTGGCAAGATACCCACCAAAGAGGCACAAAAGAACCCCAGGCAGATGCAAGAGTCCAAAAGAGTCTGGACAATGTAGTGCAGGAATGGCAGCTTCCAATGACTGAGCCCCAAAACCAGTACTCATGTGAATGATCATAAAGAGGTCAGATTGCCTATGGTAGATTTATTCTGCTCAAGAAGGCGAGAAAAAGAGAATCTATGTGAAAAAATATTTCTGTCCAACTAGTCAGCCTGGACTCCCTCCAGCTGGAATCCATGTTTCTTTGCTTTGGGTTCTCACGGCATTTTGCTTGCTTCGCCATGACAGAGCTCAACACAGTCTGCTTGATATTAGTCTATGCATCAGTAGAGCAAAAACCCCCTGAAAGCAGTAACCAGATCTATTTATCTTTGCTTAGTAAGTATCTGTTGAATATATCCATTTATTTTTCAAGATGACAGGTGCAATTCTAGTCACTTATATGTCTCCAACAAGTTCCTTTAAGTAAGAATACTTAAAGTATAAGTTAGAATACTCTGTGAGAATCTTCATAGTTTATTACTTACATGGCAACATCATATGGAGTATATATTAACAACTCTCTCAAATACTTGGGGGTAATATTATCATAATTATAGAGTGCGAGATAAGTCAAACCAGTTGATCACCATTACCTTTTCCAGAAAGCTGCCCCAGATACATTATTCTGCCTGGTTAGGCCTTCTCTCTTTCTCTCTCTCTTTCTAAATGCTCAAATCATTTACTCATTTTTTTTCAGTCAACATACACAGCTGCTGTTGGCCACACACCCAGACATACACAAATATATATATTTGAAAGGTGATTTGTCTTCAATGGCATGATTGTCAGAGGAAAAGAAGAATAAGTAAAAAACTGCTTTATAATAAGGCAATTGATATAACTAGCATAAAACCAAGCATAGGAAATAAAGTTACAAAATATGCCTAGATGGAGTCAAGATTGTACACAGAAGGTAAGAGTTAAGACTCGGAGAATTTTAACATGAAAAATACCAAATCTGGCACTTGTGCTATTATAACTGTTTGCAAAGAGGAAGAGTAGGAATATCTTTATCGTAAAGGAATATAAACATATCATAGCTTTTCCACAGATCATCAGGTTTCTATCTCAGAAGTAAAGTTTTCATATTGTCTTTACACTATCAGCTATGCTCGTGAAATTACCTAACTTGGTTAATTAAAGGGGAAGTTAAATTAAAACAGGAGGCACTGAAAAGAGATCAGGTATCAACCTGACAGACCACGGCAAGTAGAAATCAGCCTTCAGTATACATACTCTTGTCAACATTCCATAATAAGACTCAAAAAACATGACTAAGTATAGAGTGTATTCAAGTGCAAAGCTTGAGGACAGCTACCCAAAGAACACAGACTTCAAAGGGATGGGGGCAGTGCTCCAAAATAAGGAAGTCAAAGTTTCATGTCTATAGGCAAAAGCAGTTTTAGCAGGGTTGCAACATTTTCTGTACAAGGCCAGTACCTATGTTACAGTGATTTCATTCGTGCATTGCTACATTCCAAGGAAGAATGCTTCAACATTCCATGAAGGGGAGTAATGTTCTGAGGTGGTCTTATCTCCAGCACCACTCAGTCATTCCTAATCATTTACAGGAAAAAGAAGTTGAAACCACATGCTATGGACTCAGGCTGCATAGCCACATTCCTCTCAAGGCTCAGAATAATTTAAAGTTCCAGCAGTTTTAAGTCTGAATTATTTCATTTCACACTCCACACCTACGCACAGAGAATTATATGTATAGCTCCTTGATGTGTTCCCAGGGACTACTATTAAAAATTTGACCGTGAAAGCCAAAAATGAATAGACCGCATAATATCCCAAAGTCTGAATGTTATATATTCACTCTCTGATGATCTCATTCAGAAGATTTTTACTCAGGGACCAGTATGTGCCAGAAGTCATTCTAGATGCTGGAGATATGATGGGAACAAGGAAGACACGAAGTTTTAAGTGGTTATTTGAAAGAGTTTTACAGCGAACCTTAATATTAGCAATCCGAGAAAGATAATCATTTTTATACTGTCCCCAATATATAAAAGGAGAGTTCCTGATTTGAAGGTGGGAGAAGATTGGACGTTTCTCAGCTATCTTCTACAACTTTGTTTCTCAAAATGTAACCCAGGGACCAACAGGAATGAGGTGCACCTAGAATTTTTTAGGAATGCAGAATCTCAGCCCTACCCCAGACCTCAGAATCTGCAATTCTAACAAGATCCCTAGTGATTTGTACATGTATGTTGAAGTTTCAGAAGTGCTGCTCTAATAGGTTTAATTTACAAATTTAGTCACGAGACAGGTCACCTTACATTTGTGTCAGAATCAAACTAAATCTCCTACCAACTTTTGAGAGACCCAGGCTTTGATGAGTTGGAACAGCAAAGAAACACTGCAAAGTGAGTCTACACGTGATCTGAGTATGCTCATGCCATTTCTAAATGTTTACACTTGTGCCATTTCTGAGTGTTTATTCACTTTGGACAGAACTGATCCTCATTAATAGACAGGTAAGGAGGTCTCCACAAAGGATCAGTTTCTGCATAAGAGAAATAACCTGAAGGAACCTGAAAAACCACCCAGGATCAGCTCTGAGTTCCATCTAGTCAAGTAGTATGACAATGATATTGAAAGTTTGGAGAGAGCCCATTAGTCCTTATAAAGTGTCAGGTCGTAAAGTGAAGGACAAACCAAAAATACGTTTAGTATCTGTAACAGCAGAACTTTGAGAAATTTAAAATTCAGATGCCGGAAGAGTTGCATTATTAGATATATGTGACACATCACAGTTCATTAAACTCTAATTCTTACTTTCAAAATCTATTATCTAAAATCTATCTTTTGAAACAAGGATATAACTAACTAATTGAAATGGCCTATATAGAAGAAATATATTTACTACCCGCTAATTCCTTCAAAGAATGCAGGTGTCTGAGAACACTTTGGTATCAGTTGCTATAATCAGTAAGGAATTTAGAAAAACCACAGAGTGGTACTAGGCATCTTCTGAAGAGTCCCATCTCTTCCACATGCTATTAACCAGTGGGTTATGTTACCCACTATTGTTGGACCTACCATTAAATGTCCCTCCAACTATCTGTGACTGTAATGGCTGATTCTATATATACACAGCTTGATAACAGATTATCCACACAAAATAAAAACTTCTAATCTACTTAACTCTGACGTACTGAGGTACACACAATATATCAAAACTTGAAGTATTCTTACCCTTCCTTTGATTCCCAGTTTCAATTCCTGAATAAGAACTAAGTTTTAAATGTATACAATTTCCACATTCACTGTCTCTCTAAAAGTAAATAAACAAAAGAAATACACTCTGCATGTAATTTTTAGTATCTTCCTTATAGATGTTCTGCTGATAATATATGTTTAGCATAAAGTGTTCAGGGTCCCCACCTGATACTTCTTAACCTTCTGTCCACATAATGTTTTGTTTTTTGCCTTCAAGTTTAGAAACAAATTTCAATCAATTTCTCCTACAGCTGAAAAGAAATATTAAATATAATCTTTCCTCTCTTTCAAACATCACTTTTCAAACTAAATTTTAAAGGCATGATCTGAGCTATGCAGGGAGAGCAGCTTCATTCAATTTTAAACTCTAACTGAAGTAGACAAAGCTGTAAAATATCTGGCACTCACTGTCCCTTCACCCCTGAGGTTGCACACATGAAAACTAACAGCTATTTCTTGAAGAACAAGTCACACATGGCAGCTATAAGCAAATAACCTAATAAAAAACCAGTTGTGGTTGAGATTTCTTCAGAGATTAAAAAGACTAAAATAGGTGGCGGTTTCGAGCAAAGGCAAGACTTGGGAACAGAGGAGAGGATATTAACATCAGTGCATTCAGCAAACTAATGAAAAGACAAAACATGAAAACACAGACCAATGTTTACATCGAGTTGTTTCCTGCAAGAAAATGAAAAGCTCATTTCCTGAGAAAGCCAGTTCTAGTAAAAATGTGTGGCTAAACTGTATATTAGTCAATACTTCAAACTAAAATTCTATGACAAGTAAAGAAAGAATTGCAAAACAAAGGCAGAACAGTCAGAAGAGCTGCTTTTTGCCCAAACTGCGCCCAAGGAATACTGCCTTTACCTGGGGCTGCACACATGCAAACGTCTGAAGGCAAAGCCTGTCGGTTAACACTTGATTCTCCCTCTGCTCAGAAAAGCTCTGTAGAAGGACACGAGATTCCATTCAAATAAGCTTGGCTATAACACAACTCTGGCCTCCTCTCCCCAAGGCGATGTGGACTGCCGCCTTCATCACTTACAGACACTTCATATTGCACTTCCCAACCAGAAGATCTCTCTAGAAACAGACTATGGCTCCTAGTCAGTGAGTTTACTGTTAACAGGAGGAAACACCTCTGGCCAAACAGAGACCAATTGCCTCTGGAATACAGCAATCCTCTCAATGAAAGGCTTTATGCTTCCTTCTGACGGGAAGTTTTCCACTCAAAACACCAGGGAAAGCTTTTATGCACAAAACAATAGAGACAAGGCAAAGCTACTAAATTTTTTAAAGGCTTTTTAAAAATCTCTTATCAAATAGAGCAGTTTATGACAAAACTGCTGGGTCACAAGAAAGAGGGCTCAAGAGAGGACAGCAGAGAAAATAACCAAGGAAGGTATCCATTTGGCTCCTATTCTATAAAACCTGAACAATTTTATCAATTCTGCTTAATACCACAAATAAAGTAATTCATGGGACTTCTCTGTGTTATTTACCTATAAAAAATAAAGATCAATAAAGGTTTGTTCTCAGCCATGGGTCACACAGGCATATCATGAACAGGTACAAATCACGGTCTTCCTACATGCTAACAATGAATGTGGTGATTACACCCTCTTCTTGCCACTTGGCCCCGATGGCTGATAGTACCTGGGGCAAATAAGATCTTATTTCACAAGCAGAAAAATAAAGTTCACTTCTGGCGCAATCCTCAATTCTGCTGTTTCTAACAAGTCAACAGTGCCCACTGACCCATCTCCTATTGTGATCCCACCAATGAGAGTTGTTTACACGCTCACACTTGCAATGAAAGAAAATTTTGCTTTGCACCAGGCTTTGGGGACTCTAGCAACCAAAATCTTTGTCAAAGAATAAGCCACCCATAGGAGAGACATGGTGGCTATACAATCATCCTTCATTGCTCTCCTGCCAATTAAACCTTCTATCTGGGAAACAAGACATTAACTCTCCCCAGAAAACTTTCTGTGAAATTCTCATCAGGAGCACGTCTGTATTGTATATGCATGTGCATACATGTCTAGAGTTTAGGAAAAAGTCTATATACTACCAAGAGGGAAATTTCATTTAAGTAGTTGACTTTGACTTTGGTTTTGACTTTGCCTTGTGATTTCTTTTTTTCTTTTCTTTTTTTTTCTATTTTAATTTTAAAATGTGGGGCACAATTCAGGATTAGGTACACAAGTGGACATAATGCAGGTAAAGTTTAGGCCTCTCTTTGATCCTCACTTTGCCTGGTTTGAGATCAGGTACCCTTATTGATATTGTGTCCCTACCCCCAACCTGGCAGTACTCCGCTACTGCCAATCCTTTCTTATAGTATTATGGTAAATGTTCAAGGTCTGCTTCTGAGTGAGAACATATGGTACTCTGTTCTTTGTTTCTGTGATAGAGCATTGAATATTATAGACTCTAAATCCATCCAAGTTGCTGCAAAGTCCATATGTTTGTCCTTCTTTATGGCTGCATTAAGACTTGTGATTTCAATGTCACAAAATATTTCACCTTCCAGGGAAAGCCAAAGATGGTTTGGGGATTGATTAGCACTTTTACTCATCTCCAATAACAAACTAACATTAACATTTATTTCTAAAAACAAAATTATTTATAAAGGATGTAATCACTCAATGGAGCCTTTGCTCATTAAGTTTATAAACACGGAAAACTTGAGCTTTCAGATGCTTAGAATTTACAAATGCCCTTTTTGTGAACTTGGAGCAGAAAAGGCATCCAATGTGCAATATACTCAGTGGGGAGAAATTCTGCAGCTTTTAACTCTTTTGTTTTTGACCATGCTGTGCAACCATACCTAAGTCTTTGGAAGTCTGTGTGTGTGTGTGTGTGTGTGTGTGTGTGTGTGTGTGTGTGTGTGTAGAATTCTTTAGGGCCACAAAACATAATAATACAACTTGATGAAGAGATTGAGACTTTTAAAAGTTCTAGAATTGGTATTTTTATGTGGTTCATTTTAAATTTTCATAGCTTTAATAAGCAATTTTTATACTGGTGGTGAATTCAGAAGTCACCTGAAACTTCTTTTTTCTCCATCCTCATTTCTGATTTTAAAGAATAAAATCACCCATTAACAGCAACAACAACAAAAAAATAGGTTAGGTCCTCTCCTAACCTTTAAAAGCCTCTCATCCACATAAAATTTAATTAATTATAATATTGATATGGACATGGCAGAGGACAGGAAAGTTAAAGCAAAAGGACTGGCAATTTGGCTAGATGTTTATTTTGATATCCTTTATCTGTCTCTCTGTGTGTGTAAGTCTATGTGTGAGTGTGTGTTGTGTGTACGCTTTTGGGCATCCTATAACCTACAAGGCAGGTATATCACTAGGAAAATCACCTCTGTTGCTAGTCAAAAAAAACAAAAAAAAAAACAAAAAAAACAGATTTCTCTTTCTTTGTATTAAGGCATTGTTGACATCCATTAAAATGCACATATTATTGGGCAGATAGCATAGGCTATCATGAGCATCCTTCCTTGATTTAGTGCTACAGCTGGTTTAGCACTCAGCATATTCTCACTGGGAGAAGGAAAGTCCAAACACAGACAGAGATCAGAGCCCTGCCTAGAGAAGCACCAGGCTTAGAGGACCCTGAGAAGCCTGCATTCAGTGGTGGCCATGCACTCTACCTCTCCAATTCTGGAAATCCCATCAAGAGATGCTTCTCTGATTGAAGGTCGAATAACAAACCCTTCATGCAAACTCTCTGCAAGACACATCATCCATTCCATGACTACATCCACCTACAACCTTACTGTGCTGTCTTCTAGCAACTGACTCATAACACCTGGAACTTAAGATACTATGCACCCCATCTTACCATAAAAATACCTCTCTTTACCTTGTGTCCTATTATCCATACCCGGCACATAAGGAGGGAGACTTTTATGTGATTTCAAAGTCAAATACAAGTCTTCCTTTCCTATTTTCAGGATTAATAAGGGCTGGTATACCCTGCCTTCTCCACCATGTACCTGGCATTATAAGTCACTAAACACCAAAGGAAAGCTGTATGGAGATACATGATCACACAAGTAGACACACACTCACAGTTGCTAATCCACAGCTTATAAACAGACTAGCTATAGAGACCTTAATTTTGATAGGTATTATATGTATAATGTTGAGATCATTGATAAAGCCTTTGCCAACTAAAACTGTTCTCAGAAGTCTTAAATTATAATTTTCTGGGGAAACGAGTTCCTGACTTATAATTTAGTTCCATCGTTCCTGGGTGTTAAGAAACCTTGTTGAACTCGATATTCATTGCTAAAATAAATAAATTAAAAATTAAGTTTTATTACCTTAATTGATTTAAATAACACATCTATTTAGACAGGGAGAGATCAGGAAGAAAGCAGTGTTATTCCAAATCCTTTACTCATATATTTTAAGGTGGTCACTAACAAATGGAAAAGAGTAAAGAAATTTAGAAAGTGAGGGACGTAGTCAAGTCACCAAAGAAAAACTTCTGCTTGAAAACTATCTCTCATTACCCCTCCCAGTGGCCATTCTTCACACCTTTCCTCTCTTCAGGAAATGGGACCCAACAGAAAAAGGAACCCTGGAGTTTCCCTGCTACCATCTCCTTGAAAGAGTTCAAGGTGGTGTCCACATGTAGAGAAGGAAGAGTCTCTGGCCCCAGGTCGACATGCATTCCTTTTTACCACTTGGGGAAAGTTCATGCCCCCTGTATTAGGCAATGGCAAGACATTCTCAAATATGCTTTGAAGGCACTATCAGGTTATCTTGCAGTCCCGTAAATAATTACAAGGCAATTAACAACAACAGTCCCAAACATGGCATATGCAAATGCAACACCCAAGGGTTCTGGCAGACCATCCAGCAAGCCTTGGAGAGAAGGGTCATCAGGATGAAGTGCTATTTCCCACATTATCAAGATGGAAGGGTAGGGTGGTAGTAAGGGGTGGTGACCTCTAAGAGGAGTGAACACATAAGCAGAGCCTAGGAGACTGGACAAATATGTCATGCTGTAAATAGGTCTGAGGAGGGAGGGTAAGGAAATGAAACTGCTTGAGTAGATTAGGGCTGAATAATGAAAGGTCGTGCTAAGACCTTGTCTGCCACTGATGTCAACAGAGATGTGAAAGGAACAGATTTTTGTGTTAGTGGCATTATTCTTGGGAATGGGAAAGACTGGGTTAGAGTCAAGGACATTGGTAAGACGGTTTACAGTGGGAGTTCAGTAACCAGGTGTGAGATGGTAAGAGTTTAAATTATGACACAGTACCAAAATAAGAAGAGGACAGAAAAGATATACTTAGGAGTTAAAATTATGAGCATTTGATGACTACTTAGATGAAGATGTTTAGGTAAGGAAGAAAGTGAAATCTAGGCTAATTCAGAGGTATTTGGCATGAAGCACAATTAGGTAAAGGGTAAAACCACCAAACATGTTATCTTTGAGGTGTTAAGTAGAGTCAAAGAATAGACAAATGAGGATGGGCGCAGTGGCTTGCATCTATAATCCCAGAACTTTGGGAGGCCAAGGAGGGAAGATCAATTTAGGCCAGGAGTTCGAGACCAGCCTGGGCAACATAGCAAAACTTTATCTCTACAAAATAAAAACAAAAAATTAGCTGACCATGGTGGTGCATGCCTGTAGTCCCAGCTACTCAGGGTGCTGAGATGGAAGGATCACCTGAGCCCAGGAGATCAAAGATGCAGTAAGCCGTAGTGCCACTGGACTCCAGCCTGGGCGATGGAGTGAGACCCCAACTCAGAAACTAAATACATAAACAAACAAACAAATGAATGGAAAGTGCTAAGGCTGTCAGAGGCCAGCTTGAAGACAGAGTTGTGGACCAGAGACCATATGTATGATATCAAACATGCTAATAGAAGAAAAAGCCATGGCGTAATTATTCAGAATGGTTTACAGTGAGGTGATCCAAAACCTTCTTGAATCATGAACACTTGAAATTCTGATAAAAGTCATTAACCTAACTCCTAAAATATGCACATCTGCATTACAAACCAAGAACTATAGTTCAGAGGAATTATAGATTCTTTGACGCTCTATGAATTCACAGACTAAGAACTCCTAGTATAAAGCAAAAAGAGAAGGCTTAGGAAGGAGACACTCAGGAAATAGGTCACAAAAGAAGAAACCTCAAGAACGGTCATGAAGAATTAGAGCTTTGGCAGTGACTAGAGACTACTCTTTGTAGAAATGTATATCAAATAAAGAGCAGTATAGATGGACAGGACTAAGCTTCAAAGTAGAAAATTGACTTATTGCTGCAGCTTTTTAACATTTTCTTATGGAAAATTTCAAACACATTCAAAATTAGGGAGAAGAGTACCATGTAGCCTCTTGTACCTACCTGAGTAGGTACTGAACTTTAGCAATTACCAACTCATATCATTTTATCCCTAAATATCAGTATTTATCTCTAAAAGGACCACTTAAAAACATAACCATGCCACCATTATTATATCTTTAAAATTTAACAATAAGTCCTTAAAGTAATCACATGTCCAGTTAGAGTTCAATTTCCCCAATTGCCTCATATTTTTTCATTTTGCTTAGTGTGTTTAAATCAGGATCCAAGTAAGTTCTATATGTTGTAACTGACTCTTCTACTCTCACTTAATCGATAGGTTTCCCCTGTCTGTCTTTTCTCCGTGGTCATTTGTCCTGTAAAGTTCTGTTTGTTTTGGGATTTTGCTGATTGTCTCATTGAAGCATCATTTAATATGTTCATTTAATTTCTCTATATCCTGAAGATTGGCACTTGGATATAGTGATTTGATTAGATACAAGTTCAATATTTTGGCAAGAATAATTTATAGGGAGTGTTGAGTTCAATCAACAGACACAAAAGTAGGATTTTCTAGGAGATGGGGCTGACAAATCATACTTATCTGCTGTGCCAAAGAAACCAGCAAAAAAGGTAAGGCAAAAGAATAGGAAAAAGCACAGCAACAAAAGACAGTAGATGGTGAGGAGAAAAACATAGAAATATAAAAAACAACTGCATGCCTGACTCATGAAGCACTGAGCTCTGGGAACATTTCTCCATGGCATTTGAGGTGACAACTGGCTCCCATTACAATAATCCTAAAGGCATCAAGAAGACTAAATTATTTTGCATCTACTTTGATCAAAAGTAGGAAGCATTTCCTGAATGTTAAAGTCTACTAATAGAATGGTCAAAATTAAAAACTTCTGTGCTCAAAGAGTTAATCTCCCATGAAAATTCACAGAAGAGGGGTCTCTACCATATCACCCATATGGGTAACTCTCTTGTCTTAAAAACACGGAGGTCACGTAATCACATCCCTCTACTCTGCAAGGGAAATGTTTAGCCAATAACATTGCTTGATGTAATTGTTATGGTAAAATGCTAGCAATAAGGAGAGAGAGAGAGAGAGATCCGAGGTTATCTATATAACCATTTAATTAATTTTCACCATTATCCCCACATGACATTTTTTTCCTAGGGACTAAAACATTCATTATACAAAATATATCTATGAGAAGCACAAGGCCCCACTAACTAATGCCCTCCTATGGGATATACACTCACCCCATCTACCAGCCCTTTCCAGAAAACCTGTCTTATTGTCTTTGACTTTTCTCCTGTCCCTACCACAAAATAACAAATTTTATTTCAACATCTATAGTAAGTACATTCAATGCTCTGAGTGTTCCCACGTACTATAATTACCCTTTTGCTAACAACAAGCTCCAGGTCTAAAAACAAAGCACATTTTAATTTAAAGTGCAGTGGTATCAGGTAAAAAGGGCCTAGGTAAATAACTAGGCTCTTCATTGTAAAATTTTACATTTTAAAAACTGTCATCAGAAAATATGCCTCTTGTTAATGCATCTATAAACACATCTTTATTATGATAACTTTATTAGAATAAATGGACAAGTCAAAAGTCAGTGAGAGCTTCCCAGAAGCCAGTATGGAGACTAATGACCATCCTCTGTGAAGTATAGAAAATAAGAGAAACATTAAGTTGTTCATAAAGCTTTACTCATCCATCAAGGCCCAACTCAGATGTTACTCCTACTCCTCCTAGGTCTTTCCACACCCAGGAAAATAGTAAGCTGCCATCTTGCTATTTCCCTAAATTGAATCACATATATTATTACAGCATAAGTCACACTACATATGGCCTTTAAATGAATAGTATATTCATCCCAGGTGATTACACACTGAGGATATAAGCTTCTTTGGTGAGAAAGAAAGGAAGGCGAGGAAGGAAGCTTCTTTGCTTGCAAGAATCAACTTCTTAATCTCCCTAGATAGAGGACTATGTCCGATAAGAGAACCATGTCCTACTTGGTATTTAGCATGTATTCACTGAATGCTTGGATAAAGTACTTTCTTCATTTTCCTCACAAAAACCTTAGGAGATGGACAGGATGGACAGGAAGGATATGTATTATAGATTCATTTTTACATAAGGAAATCAGGTTCAAATGTAATGTGACTTCCCCAAAGTCTTACAGTTAGTAAGTACCCTCGACTCCAGTCATCTTGAGAACAGATGGGTGAGGGGACCCATGGACCGAGGTAGTTACTGCAGTAACCCTGATGATAAGAAGCAAAGGCAGAAAAGGTTTAAAATCTTTTGCAGAGACTGCTGATTAAGCCCTGGGATCTCTTTCCATAGTATCTGGAGTATTGGGAGGCAGTCTTCCAGGGAGACACAGATTAAACAACTTGAGATCAAAGGCATTTTAGGAGGCTATACTCCCCCCAAAGCAAGCATTGTTTAATTGAAATACTTTTCAAATACCAGCTCATTCTGAAAGGTCATGATTTACTTCTGGTAACTCTGGAAAAGGCTGCCCATATACAGCCCCAGTCATGGGATTGGGCCTTCTTACCTTCTGCCCAGGCAGGACAGGAGGCTCTCAACACCATGTAATCCAGAGAACTTCAGGCTTTGCTTGGACTTCTGTGCCTGATAACCCCATTTCAGGAACTCCATGCCAATAGACCCACCCCTGCCTCGCCATCCTTTCTACAGCTCTAGAAAGGAGAGCTGGCTGAAATGGGGTGGTATAAAAATAAAGTTATAGAGACTTCAGTACTGTCTCTCCAGGGAAACGCAGGACTATGGGGAGGATGGATATAAGCCCCAGATAAATAAATCACCAACAGTGCAATTACTGGGGGAAATAACTTGGAAAGAAGAACTCTCCCAGTGTCCCTTAAATAATGCCAAGTAGACAAACTCCATCTTGTACAGGTACTGCAGTTAAAAGGTAATTTTCCTTTGAGGGCTTCAGGAGACTGCCATGGGGCATATATTCTTGATGAATGCTACGTGAGGTGACGCCTCCTTCTAAAATAAGGGACAAAAGTTAGCTTGATAGTGACAGACTTGTTAGTCAGTGGAATATAAAATCTGGCATCCAGCAGAAAACTTGGATTTTAAAGCCAGATAACTATCCACAGCAAAACAGCTACTGCACACCCAGTTCCAAAACAGTGAAAAGCAGGTTAGATGAGTTCTTACATTACACATAATATCTCATCCAGAGCTTTTTATGCAAGGTACACATGAGCAGTCCACAGAAAGAAAATAAATTTGCACAGAAGGAGTGGAAATGCTAAGTATATGATTAAGGGATTTTGCACCTAAACCTCAGGGAAGAGCGGCAAGCAGGGGAACTCCCTTCAGGGAAATGCACAGTCAAATTCTTTATTTAGATGCTTTGTTCACCTTTTCTTCACATCCAAAGCCAAGCATACATATTACTATTGTTACTACTGACTTTACACTATAGTGCTTGGAAAGTTGGGCAGCATGGGGGACTGGAGCAGAGATCAAATAAACTAAAATGTCACCCAATGTTAAATTCTTTTAAATGCTGATGATCTCAGTATTAAATTCTGAATCACTGGCAACAAGCAGATAGAGCACTGAACCATTCAATTATCATGTGATTGTAAATTGATAATTGCCTGTCAGTCTTTTGATTTAAAAATATATATACATATATATACAAATATATTTGTTCAGCGCAAAATATACCCAGGAAGCTGGAGATAAAGACTGTAGAATAGGAAGTTTCATCTTACTAATCAAGTGAGGAAGTTGGAATCCTCTGAGTAATTTCTACCAGAATCACAACCCAGAAAACAAAAATAACTTTCTCAATCGCTCAGCTCATAAGATTAGAGCCAAATGGTAAATGTAACTGAGAAACTAATGTTCATTGTTAAGTAAAGCTCTCTAATAGTTCTAGGTCCCTACAGCTGCCTGTCCCAAGTAGCAGGCAAGAGTTCAACCAAAGAGAGGTCACCATCATTTGTGAAGTCAGTTAGTGCTGAAGATGTCACATTTCACATAACCTTTATTATAATCCTATGCTAAATACTATCACCATTGTGCAGATAAGGAGATGGAAACTGAGAGAGGCAAAGTGACTTAACTAAGGTAATACTGCTAGTAGAACCAGAACTTGTACTAAGCCTGTCTGACCTTTTAAGATCTTTCCCAGGCAACCCCCTGGGGTCCCCTCCTGCTGTGGGAGCTTTTCTGTCCTCTCAATAAATTGTGCTTTCTATAAAAAAAAAAAATTCCTTCCCAACTCAGATTCTATGATTATGATGAGTGTTATCATCTGTTACAACTATCATTTTATTGAATATTTATTTATTATATACAAGGCTCTAAGCAATTTAATACATTTTCTCATTTAATTTAACCACTGCCGTATGAGACAGTATTTCCCTCTTACATATAAATACACTGAGATTAGAAGGGGTGAGGAGCCTGCAAGGTCATTCCAAGGGTAGGGGACTTGGTCAGGACCTGAATCAAGTTCTATATGACCGGAAAATCCATAGTGCACTTCATTATCGGACTGCTCCATTCAGGGACCACATGGTAACTAAATGGAGTCCAAGAGTTTGGCTGTGACATTCACTGATATCTCTCATAAATATTACCAGTGAATACCAAGCCCTGTAAACATCAATACCTGCCGAACATGAACCCCTGCAAAATGGACCTACACATTTCTTTCAATATTGTCAAATTTTCTGGCATGCTTTTAAACCAGATCAAAAAATTTTAAGATTATCTTGAGTTTATAGCAGCTTTAAATACACAAATAAATTTCCAATTAGCTTTGAATTGTACATTTTACTATACAGTTTTAGTAGACAGTGCAAACACTGTGGTTAAGATTACTAACTCTGCCAACTCATCTATAAAATGGAGATGAAACAACCTGTCTCATGGGACTGATGTATGAGACTTAAATGAAGTCATGTATGTGCCATATATAAAAATAACATAACATTATAATAATCACACAGCATTGCTCTTATCCTCCTATGTTGGAATTGGGTCTAAAAGCAAAAAAGTTCTTTCAGGTCAAGTAAGAATACAAGTACTAACAAACTAGTGGATGAATCTGAATTGTGTTATAAGTCTGGATTCATGTATCTGATTTGGGGGCAGATTTAATATCTGATTTCTAGAAAAACCAAATGACCCTTTTTTTTAGAGAAGAAACATAAAATTTTTAAAAAAATATCTCTCAGTGTAGGAAAGGTTTAAGAAGAGAGCTGTGGGAATTAATTAATGGAGAAAGAGAAGTAAAAGAAACGGCATAGTTAAATAGGGAATGGGAGAAATATGGTAACTCACTAAAAATAGCTCAATCACAAACACCAAGAGGAAGCTGGGTACAGAGGTAAAACTGCCTAAGTCTCCTAGGAATGGAAATTTCCACAAACCAAAAGAGGAAGCTGCCTTCTATCAGAAGACAGAATTTTAAGAAGGTACGTCTCCCTGATGCCTCTCCAAAGCAAGTAGGTAGAATTTCAATTTACTTAGGACATTAGGTCAAACAAAAAACATCAAATAGGATTCTTCAGTTTAAAATACTGTATAGAGAAAATATCTCCTTTATCTTTGATGTATCCTTGGCATCAACATTTACAAGGAAATACAACCTTTCTAGGACTTAATTTTCCTGGAAAACGTAGAATCTGGCCAGCCTCTCAGCCAGGTCCCTTTAATTGGAAAATGTAAATTAGGTTTCCTAAAAAAAAATTTTTAACATAAATGCTGAATGTATAACTTAACACATACTTTTAAGTGACATACACTTCACAAACTTTACAAACCCCTCCCTCTCTTCTCTCTATTTCAAAGTATCAGAGATGTTTTTCCAGATTTGCTATCTTACTACTTTAGAATATGTTTGTTCAACTTCTTAGTAAACTTCTTTCAAAGAAGCTTTCAGAATCATCAGATTTCTCTAAGACAAATATTTAGACAGGTTCCTCTAATATTTAAAAAAAAGGAAATCAACATATTTTCTACTCATCTTAAAGCAAATCAGTAATGCTAATTTCTACCAAAGAAATCAATATCCATTGTGGAGAAGTCAGATATCACTTCCTACCCCTTCTCCCAACAACCATTTTAAAAGTCCTCTTAGCGGCTCCTCACTCTCACGGGACTCAGCCCAGTCAAAACTGGGGAAGCAGAATCAAGATATATATCTAATATTATTTCTTGGGGTTTGGCTTCTTTGGAGAAATGCATTGGCTACAAGCTGAATGCTTATTTCATTTTAATTTGTTCAAATTAACAACTACAAAAACCTTAAGAAATCCTTAGTTTCCATTTTTATGCCACTTTTCACACCATCATTGTTTCTACCATCTTTGTAACTCCAAAACATAAGGCAATGCCCCATAACATATGTTGAGGGACTGTACTCAAGTACTTTACCAATTGCTGGATTGACCTCAAGTACTTTATCAACCTAGGCATTGTTGGCTAGTATTTCTTTTAACTAATTTACAAAAACGCTGTCAAAAAGTGTAATCCCTGACTTCTCTGGTGTCTCCCACGTGTGATAGTGTAGACAAAAAACACTCCCAATAGGGGGGTTGGATGGAGTGATGTACAAGAAGGGTTTTGAAGTCAGATAGCCCTGGGGTAGGGTTCTGACTCCAGCATATACTAGAAAACGTTATTATCCTCCTTGTACAGATGAGGAAACCATGGCCTCGAGAGAGGAAGTGACCTGCTCAAGGTCAAATAGCCAACAAGTGGCAGAACCAAGACTCAAACCTAAGCAGTGTGACTCCAGAGTCAGAGTGCACACACAAGTTGGGACAGAAAGAGAGCAGTTTTAATGACTCATCTTTAATGCAACTTATGCAATATATGTTTAGTTCTCAATGATGCTTCGAAAGAAATCTCTGTACAAAGTTACTTCCCACTGAATATGCTTGTTGCATTTTAGGCAACCATCTTCATGGGCTCCCTCCAGCTGTAGATAATTGTTCAAGGGCCTGAGGTATACAAGAATGACCAAAACACAGGCCCAACCTTCAAGCGACACACAATCTAGTAAAGGAATGCGATCTATCAGCAGAGCTCCCTAACCAGAGGGCTACCCACAGATTGCTTAAGTGTGCCCCTGACCTGGCCTCAGACCTCCACCTCTGCCTGGCCTTGAGCAACTTTGTCTGTCTACTCCAATGTGCTTTGCCAAGATTATAATTTTCTCCATGTAGACTAATGTAGAAAACGTCAAGAGCGTCACTATGGAACTTGAGAGGGCCAATCTGCTCCTCCAGCACTGAGTCATCCAGAAAAAGTACTGCCAAGAAGGAGGCACCGAGGGACCTCCCTGGGTAATAGAAAGAGACTTCAAAATCCCTTCCAGTTCTCAACTTTTGGAAGGGGAAATTACAAGCTGGAGAATGAAACTTTTTTTCTCAGAATAGCACTTGTTCTGGAGTCTGGAACTGGGCTAAGCTCTATATCACCTTCATCAGGAATGAGAAGACTGTTTCTGAGAGCTCCTAGGAATGTGAGCTCTTGAGGCTTCCCCCTTTTTCTCACCAGGGAAAGTCCATAAAATGGTGTTATGGCTGCAGATTACATGTAAGTTCCTTCTGGACCCCACCCAGCAAGCACACCAACAACCTGACACTGGCAGCCTCTTGCCCACTTTACCTCACTGCTGTGCACGATCTTTACACTTGGGGTGTGACAACAGGAAGAGAAAAAAGGTTCTCAGGCAAGACAGGAACCAAACATACAGAGCTCAAGTAGGAGGAAAAATAGAGAGCCAGGGGACAGCCTGGACGGCACTCCTAACTAGGAAAGGTTTCCTTATTGATTGTCATTTGTTTGCTTCACTGAAACAAGGCCTTGATTTTGCATTTCAGGTCAATTTTCTGAGTTCATTTTGGAGTAAGCCTGACACAAATACCAAACCCCTTTTTATGCATGCAGGGTGATTCTGTTTCTAGAAATGAAAGGTTGTTGACACGTGGGGGGGGGGGGGAGACAGAGACAGAAGGAAAGAAGCAGAGACAGAGAGACAAGGAGAGATAGAGACAGAGAGACAGATAGAGAGAGACAAAGAGAGAGACAGAGAGAGATGGACAGAGAGAAAGAGACATAGGGGGAGGGGAAGAGAGAGAGAGAGAGAGACTGAGATTCCTTCCATGGTGACATTCAGATATTTTAACCTTTTGAACAAAAAAGAAATTTCAAAAGGAGTTCCTCACCCCATCTCGCAGGCTCTTCCTTTCATCTACTCTCCTATTCGCCACAATGGGCAGAAAAGGCTCTGGGTTGTCAAAGATTCCTCCCATTGGCTTTTTCCTACCCTTCAGGTCTCAGCTCACCACCTCAGAGGGCCCTTCAAAAGTACTTCCCCCCAACCTGCCACTCAATCTTACTGCCTCTGTTTATTGACTTTACTGATACACTTATCAGTAGCTGCAATTATTGCTCTGCTTGGCTAAGGCTGCCACCCCCTCTTAGAACAGATGTCTCATGAGACCAGGGACCTTCTGCCTTGTTCCCAGATATATTCCCAGCACAGAGCCCAATACCTGTCCCTGGCAAGTGTTCAACAGATGCTATGGAGTGAATGAATAAGGGAGAGCAGGAGGAGCAAGAGAATGGGGGCAGTCCTAGGAAGGAGAAGGGGAGTGACAGTTATTACCTATTTAAGTGTTCTAGCCACATAAGCTTCTGAACACAGAAATGTGACTAGTGCCATGTGTTAAAATGATATATTGGAGATACTAGATTAAGTAAAATATTTTATTTAAATAAATTTCATCTGTTTATATATTTTATAATGTGACAACTTAAAAATTTAAATTATACATGTACCTTATTTTATAGTCCTGTTGGGCAGTAATGGTCTAGAAAGTTAGAAAGAGACTGGTCATGACAGGCTTTGCATATTATACCAGGAAACTTAAGTTTATTTCATAATCTTGCTCCCCATAAGCAATGGGAGCCACTGGAAGCATATATAAGGAAGTAATAGGTTCAGATCTTGGCCAGGCATGTTGGCTCACACCTGTAATCTCAGCACTTTGAGAGGTTAAAGCAGAAGGATTACTTGAGGCCAGGAGTTTGAGACCAGTCTAGGCAACACAGTAAGATCCCATCTCTACAAATAAATAAATAGATAAATAAATAGATAAATAAATAAATAAACAAAATACGTTCAGATCTGTACTTTAAAAAGCTAGGCAAACAAGTGACACAACATATGCACTACACATTTTACACCAGTCCTCCCTTGGTCTTCTGGAATGAGAAGACTGGGAAAGAAAGACTCCTGCTTACTTGCTCTCCTCTCTATTATCCCAGCAGAGAGCCCTAAGCACCACTCTTGGCAGCCTGAGCAGAAGGAGAAAAGATTTTCCATGGATGTGGTTTGGGAGCAGAGCAGGAAAGACCCTAGGCATGGATGACCATTATGCACACACATGCCCCACTCCAACCTGCCAGCAGGACCATGGGCTGCCAGACCTGTTAGGCTACCAAGGCCAAGAGAAGGTAGCCACATACGGCTCCCTCGGGCCACAGCAGGCCTGCAAAAGGAGTGACTCAGGCCCTGAAAAAGTCTATCCACCTCTGTCTAGGGACAGCTTAGCAAAAGGGCTAAGCTTTTCACCCTATATATTTGAAAGCCTGTATCTCTTGGGTCAGGCTTGGATACAACTGATCATGAATTTCAGTGTCAAAAATTCTGTGACTGAATGAAGGTTTTAAAAAAAGAAGATTCTGGAACTTGTATTTTGATATCAAATACAAGGATAAAAACAGCAAATTCGGCCATGTGCAGCAGCTCACACTTGCAATCCCAGCTCTTTGGGAGGCTGCAGGAGGAGGATCACTCGAGGCCAGGAGTTAGAGACCAGCCTGGGCAATATAGCCAGATCCCATCTCTACAAGAAAAATACTTTTAATTAGCCAAGTATGGTGGCATGAGGTCATGGTCCCAGTTAATTGGGAGGCTAAGGCAGGAGGATCACTTGAGCCCAGGAGTTCGAGACAGCAGTGAGCTATGATCATGCCACTGCATTCCAGGCTTGGTGACAGAGGCAGGTCCTGGGGAAGGAAGGAAAGGAGGGAGAAAAGAAGAAAGAGAGGGAGGAAGGGAGAGAGGAAGGGAGAGAGAGAGGGAGGGAGGGAAAAAAGAAAAGAAAAGAGCAAATTCATATTCTATATTCTCTTTTCCTAAAAACAGCAAAAGCAGAGCAGAGGAATTCTTAACAATCTTAAGGATTTTGCAAAGCTCTCATGTTCTCCATTTAGGACTTCAGCAGATATCTTAACTCACTAAAAGCCCATAAATTTTGCAAAGACATGAGGCTGTATTTTTCCTTCTTCCTCACAGAGGCACCAGATCTTAAAAGAAGGAATGATGAATGGGTATAGTTATAAATATTCCAAGGCTAATGAGAAGCAAAGAGGAACTGTAGAAAAATCTGGTATTTGGGGGATAGATGCTGGCGTGTGCTTAAGTTAACAGGTCCTGACCTCATATAAATTCCAGAGCAATTTTATCAGATAAGAAAAACTAAGCCAAAAAAGCACTCATAAATTACTATAAATTCAAATTTCACCAATTATTTTTTAAAAGCTTGTTTTTCAAAAGGTAAGTAGCTGACTACTAATTATGATATAAATTATATTTATGGTCACATTAAGGATTTTAAAAGAATGGTTGTTTGTCACTTTACTAATAGTGGGAGAAACAGAAACATCAATCAAAGTCTTACAAGTACTAAAATGTGCTATGTTTGAAAGAGCAACTCCCCATATTTGAGGAGGGGCTTAGAGTGGAAGACATTCGCTGAAACATCAAACAGATTAATTGGCTGAAAAGTTTCTCACCATCTGACAGACACTTTTGTGTAGTATTATGAACTCTACTGATACATTTGCAAGATCACGGATTATAGATGGATGCTACCTAGGGATGCCAAGTTTAGCTTAAGAAGAAAAAATAATCTCTAATTAAATTTAAATTTTGGAAAAACAATGGATAATACTTTTAGTTTGATTATATCCCAAAGTATATCATATGGGATATACTTATACTAAAATTTATTTGTAAAGAAGTATAAGTAAAAAGTTATTTGTATTTTTTAATATACTGTATCTTACCTGGTAAACCTAATGCCGTCCTGTGATTATGCTACTAAGCTGCTAGAACATTTCAACTGAATATCAGAGCAGCAGATCTCTCTAAGTACCTTGAGATGCCCTCAGACCAAAATTCAGTCATTCTTTTATGCCAGATGGTACCAAATGTGACTAAGCAGACACCTCAACACAACATCCACAGTGTCCATGGAAACACGTTCAAAAACTGTCTGCCTGCATTCCTAAATTAATTTAGAATCATACAATCACAGAATTTTAGAATTGGAGACTTGCATAGATTCTTTTTTTTAAGAAAAAAAATTATATCATTCACAAGTGCAAAGACCTTTCCTACAACCAGTTACCACGTGGGGGTAGGGAAGGTGACAGGAATGCCACATGGAGCCACAGGAGAGCCAAGACAATGCCAGGCCTCTCCAGTCTCAGAATCTATTTATTCTTCCAATGCTAGCAAGCATTAAGGGCTATCTTTGCAAGGGGTGGTATAAATAGAAAAGAAATGGATCGTGTACTCCCCCAGGACCAAATGGGTGTCAAATTCATTTGAGTAACCCTGGTGTTTAGCACTCAGTGGGCACTTCATGGATGCTTGAGGAATAAATGAGTGATTGCATGTGTAGTCTTAAGTCACTGAGACCAAAAGTGTGTCGGGCTGAGGGTGGTGGAGGGGAATAGGATCACATGGGGAAAAGTGTCTGAGGAGGGTAAGCCTGGAGACAGGGCGACCACAGCCCCTCAGTCCATTTTTATGATCAGATCCTTTCTGTATGTCACGTCCTTGATAATGATGCAGAGATGTCACCACTCCCTCCATTCTGGCCCTCGGGAAAGTAACTGGATCTCAGCCCAAGTTTAGTTGGGACCCAGTTTCTGCTCCTCTCTGGGTCCATTTTACTCACCAAGTGGCCCACTGGCCACCAAGGCACAGGCCGGTGGCTAGTGGACCACAAACTTTTCACAAACCTACAGAAACATCCAAGACCTGAGGAAAACACAATTCGCTTCAAAATACAAAAGGAAATTAGAACTACAAAAATGAATAAATGTTTACTTAACTCTGCAAAATATAACTATAAGTCAATAATCAACTGCAATGTGATGCTCGTATCATTAAATGTGTCATATTAAATACAGGATATGTGTACATTTTATTAATTCTGACACAGCATGAGGTGTGACCAGCCTTGTCCATGTTCCTTCCTCCTTCCCATCCAAAGCTGCTCTATCACAGTATAAATTACCTCGTAGACAACCTCTAGCAACATTTAGAAAAAGAATTATTTCTTCCGGTCCCTCCCTGCCTCTCAGCCTCTTCCTCTTCTCAGCTACTCACTGCAGTAATGCCCTGATTTTAAATGGTTTTTCATGCAGCATATTTGTTTACCTGAGAAGTTTTATACAGTCCCCTACACAACGATGTACTGTATGGACAGCTAAAGGATTCAGTGCAGTTCTGCTAGCAAGAGTTCCAGTGGTTGAAGGATGAAAAAAGGCACAAATATTTAAAATGGCTAACCTTCAAAGACAGCTCACCATGCATAAATTACCATGCTCAGGGAGGGACTGATACTTCACCACACCATAGAAGTGAGGTCTAGGCAGAGGCAAGAGGATTGCCTGAGCCCAGGGGTTCAAGACCAGCCTGGGCAACTTCGCAAGACCTCATCTCTACAATAAATAAAAAAATCAGCCAGGTGTGGTGGCATGCACCTGGGGTTCCAGCTACATGGAAGGCTGAAGCAGTATCATCACCTGAGCCCAGCAGGTTGAGTTTGCAGTGGCCATGAACATGACACTGCACTCCAGCCTGGGTGACAGAGTAGGCTTCTACTCAAAAAAAAAAAAAAAAAAAAGTGGGGTCTATGATCCTCCTCATCTTATAGACAAGGAAACCAAGACTTAGAGAATTTCAGCATCTTGCCCAAGGTCACACAGCTGAACTAGGACTTAAACTTGAGCAAACAGATCTTGTTTTAGATAAGTCATTGAGTGTTCCAGCCCTGGAGTCAAGTAGACACAGGATCATTACCCAGGAGTGGTTCAAACCTGTAAGAATGTCAGGATGGTCATACCCAAAATGAGCTAAGTCTGGGGATAAAGGAGACAGAGCATGGAGGGAGAAGGATAACCAAAGAGATTTTACCAAGCAAAGTCAGAAAAGGTAAGAAGCAAATGCCTCACAGTGAAGGCAGAGCTACATTAACCTGTATTTCGGAGCTGGACAGTCACTAGATTAGGAAGTGGTGCTTCCTAATGCCAGGAGCTGGAGGGAGACCACAGTTTCATTCATTTCAACCACATCATTTAACAGACAGGTGATCAAAACCAAGAACAGTTAAATAACCTGCCCAACATCACTCAGCCAAAGAGTATTCCAGGTCTCTAGACTCAACTCCAGGACTGATCAGATACTGTTCTGAGGACTCACTGTTCCCTGGGCCTGCAAGTTAGAAGTAAAAGACAAAATAATTAAAACAAACAAACAAACAAACAAAAAAGGCAATCCAGAACAGACAAAGAAAGGATATTCTCAACCCAGAGCCTCTCTGAGAAGTCTTCAGGGATCCACAAGTAAGAGAAGTTACGGCAAACAAAGGAGACATGTAAGATTTTTTTTTCATAAATGGGAGTAGATCCAGGAGACTAAACCAGTAGACAGATTTCCGTCAAAGCTAAAAAAGGGGCTTTAGCAGATTTTTGTCAGCACTAGGCACAAACAAGGATTCACTAAGAATATCATGCCACGTTAACTTTACATCCTGGTTTTGACAGAGTTCTTGGTGAGCAGGAAAAGTGTGGTCCACTTACAGTGTCAAGATTTTGGCAGTGTATGTAGCAGTCTGATATCTGGTGAATAAAAGTACAAAATAAGAGCAGGAATTGGTTCAAACATAGCCCTCTTATGACACCTTCACCAGCCCCAGGCAGACTTGGAAACCTTATGCTGTGATAGCAAAGGTGACACCTTCCCATGATTCATGTACCTGACTGAATCCTCTAAGTACACTATGAGCTGGTGGATCCCCAGCCCCTGCACACAGGAGGGTCTCAATAAGTGGCAGCTGAAGGAATGAATTCATACTTTCTGTTTATTTGGTCATCTCAGTTGAATATCTACAATGTGTCCACACTGTGCTAAATACCTAGCATGCGTTGCTTAACGGACAAGGTACCTGCCTATCCTCAGGGAACTTGGAATCTAGTGGGAAAGACAAGCATTAGCGAATAATTACACAGATAATTATAAGTGTCATAGGAAGGGAAAGTACTGGATGCTATGGGGGGGGGGGATTAGCAAAGACTTCTCTGAGGCAATAAGGACATACAAGCCAAGAATCAAGATAGGAGTCAACAAATTACAAGATGGGGGAGACCAACTCGAGACAGAAAAAGAGCCTGAGCAAAACTCCTGAGGTAGGAAGATGTATAACATTCAGAGAACCAGAAGGAGGCTGGGGAGCTGGGATAAGACTGAGTGCAGTAATGGTGAGCTGTGTGTGGTGGCGGGGGGGAGGGCTCACTGAGGCTTCCTTCCCTGACAGCAACACTGCGTGTTAAAATCACTGAAGGGCTTGAAGCAGGGGGGTGATGCCATCACCTAGGCTTTTTAAATTCTGGGCCAGGGACGGCTCTCACCTGTAATCTCAACACTTTGGGAGGCCAAAGCAAGAGGATCACCAGAACCCAGGAGTTTCAGACCAGCCTGGGCATCACAGTGAGATCATGTCTCTAAAAAAAAAAAAAATTAGCCAGGCATGGTGGCACAGACCTGTAGGCCCAGCTACTCAGAAGGTTGAAGCAGAAGGATCACTTGAGTCCAAGAAGTTGAGGCTGCAGTGAGCCATGATGGTGCCACTGCACTCTAGCCTAGGTGACAGAGTAAGACCCCAACTCAAAAATAAATAAAAAGATAAAAGACTACCCTGGCTGTGTGTGCAGAATACACTGGAGGAGAAAGTAGAAGACCACCCATTAGGAGATCCTGCACAGTTTTCAATGGACAGACAATTGATCAGACACTGTTCTGAGGACTCACTGTTACATAACAATAACCCCAGAGTTAAGTCACGCTTGGGTACTAATTTGGAGGAAGAGCTTCAGAGCACAGGGATGAATTTCTCCCTGGCTCCGCCATTGGTCGCTGTCTTTTCCAACATCTTTATCTTGATGGAGATGATGCCAGAAGGGAACTAGCAAAGCTGATGGGTAAATAAATCGGGGAGGGATGGCCAGCTTCAAAGACCCAACCAAACCACTACTTGACTTTGTAGGCTCAGGGAAAAGGAAGGTTCGTAAGCATGAAAACTATGTGGTCTCGGTTCTCATGGAACTCTTAGGCTAGTAGGGGAACAAATACTAATTCAAGGCAGAGGGAGAAAGAGCTATACCACTGTTGTAAACAAAGTTGTATGGACATGTACTGGCAAGAAAAATTAATTCTAGCAGGCAAGTAAGGAAAGGTGTTTTCCAAAATTGGCCTCTGACCTCGCTATTTCAGGCTGAGTAACATTTTGAGTGGAAGGAGGGGAAGGAGGAGGCATTTCTAGCAGCAGGAAAAGTCAGGCAAGAACAGAGAGAGGCAAGTCAGTTGGAGGCCAGGGGCAAGGCAGGCCCAATCCACATTTTAAAACATCAGGATTAGGTTAACTAGCTGGCTTACAAAGTCCTTCTAGATGGGGCGGGGCGGGGGGGGGGGGGCGGCAAAAAAACGCGGAATTATCTTTTGGAGGGTGAGCCCCTTGTAGTACAGGCTTTCCTGCTAGGTAAGTGTTCTAAAAACCCATCGTATCAGTGGACTAGCTAGCCTTGTTGTGAGAGGCTATGTTAGGCTTCATTGAAATTTTTTGTTTTTAGATTCTCTCATTGCATCTGCCCATTTCATGATGGGTGATTTGAGAATACACCTGCCCACAGTGCTGAGTGTTCAGCAGCTTTGGACTCAAGACAGCAAGACCCCTGTGCCCCACCCTCCCTATTCACCCAATCTCTCTCACCCCAAGCAACTTTTTTTTGTTTCCCCAGATGAAAAAAGTCCTCAAAGGGAAACATTTTGCTGACATGGAAGAAGTAAAATAAAAAATGGCATGAACACTAAAAGGCATCAAATTTGATGAGTTCAAAAAACTGTTTTGGGCAGTGGAAAAAGCGTTTTGATAGGCATATTATACAAAACGGAGAGTGCTTTGAAAGTGACTGAAGTTGAGAAATGTAAGAATAAATACATGATTTTTTATAAATAAATTCCACACTGAGGTAAGCACAACTGATGTGGATTGTCATCTAAGAACACTATTGCTCCATCACTCAGTCACATGGGATAGAGCCAGAAGTCACATCTCATTGTTCAGGCACCATTCATGAGCCTTAGTCCACTATTAGCAACAAGATGGGACAAAACTAATGGTGTGATATTTAACAGAAATTCAAATAAAGACCTCCATTTAAGTTTTAAAAGCTTTTCATAGGTGCAGAATGGAAAACACCTAATGCTGTCACATTCAAGGAATAAAGGATAAGGCATTCTAATAACCACAAACTCAACAAATGCTCACAAATACTAGGCTTCAGTTAAAGTATCTTCATTACAATATATTTAGAGATTATGGTGAATCATGGTTCTTCCGTGGGAGGATGCCATCACACTGACTGTGAAGTCAACAGCTCTAAGATAGATTTCCAGCACTTCCACTGACTAGTCCTATAGGTATGAACTGGAAACCATTTCACCCCTGTGAGGCTCAGTTTCCCCATCTTGAAAGGAGCATACTAAATTCACCCTGCAAAAGTTGCTGGGAAGCTGAGTGAGAAAACACAGGTAATGAGGCTGGTACACTCTGTCAATGTTGACCTTGTTAACTCTCATCACAGCTCTCTGTCAAGGTCAGAACACACCTGAGACATCACACTCAACTTTTGGTTCAACATTTTTTTCCAAGTTCAACCCAACTTGGTTATATCCTCCAAGATGAACATTTTTGAGAGATATTGAAAATTTACAGAATATTTGTGAAGGGTTATCAGAATAGACAGTTTGAAAAATCACTCATCTTGCAAGTCTGGACACTGTAAAGTCTGAATTCTTGTCCTAGTTATGCCACTAACGAGCTCTGTGATCTTAGGCAAGTCACAACTTATTTGTGACTCAGATCCTACCTGTAAAGTGATGAGGACTGAGATATGAATTCTAAATGACTTCTAAGATCTAATTCAGCTACAAACATCCTTAAGTTGTATGAATTTTGCCTTGAGAGACCCTCTTAAAGAAAACTGACTTTTCCAAAAAGTTCAGGAAGCTCCATGATATGGTTTATAAATATAATAAAAAGCAGTCACAGAAAAGAAGAGTCTTCTTAGTGTGTTTCACAACAGAAAAGTAGGGCCCATAAGAGAGAGGCTTAAAAGAAAGTAGATTTCGGCTCAAGCTAAGGAAAAAAGTACTTCCCAGCAACAACAATTATCCAGTAATGGACACCAAACATGATCACTAGATTGTGAGACCCTCAAGGGCAGGACTACTGTATTCAACTTTATATCCCAGCACCCAGCCTGGTAACTGCCACAGAGGAAACTCTTAAATGATGGATGCATCATTTGGGTGGATGGATGGTACATGAATTCATGGATGGATAGATGGATGAATGGGTGGATGGCGAGAGAAAGAGAAGGAGCTAAGCAGGGAGGAAGGAAGGAAGAAAAAAAGCAGCTGCCAAAGGAAGGAGTGAACTTCCCTTTTTGGGGTGTGCTCAGTCATCATCCGGATGACCATCTGTAAGGGCTGCTGTAGGATGGATTTCTATCCCATGTAGGAGGTTCCACTAAAGGTTATGTGATATTTATTTCCTCACTTCTCTCTCCACTAACTCATCCTACATATTTCTGTCAGATTAGTATTCCCAAAGGACAGTTCTGTTGATGTCACCCTCCCACTCAAAAAATTTCAATGGCTTCCCATCGCCTATTCAATTAAGTCCACAATCCTGTTATTTGAGGACTTCATTTCTGTTCTGCTTTAAAGGTTTTATTTATTTTGCAAAACCCAACTTGGTTATATCCTCCAAGATGAAGTTGACTACACTCCACCTTTTTCCCTCACACAGTTGCCTACTATTGTACATTACTGCACAGAATTGTACATTTGGTGACCGTTCTTCTCCCATATGAGACTGTAAATTCCCCAAACGAGGGGAGAATCATTATCGCTATACTGCCAACAAGTAGCAGAGTACCTGATTTTCAACAGGTATTCAGAAATAATAAAAGCAATTGTTTATTGCTTATCATAAGCCAGGCATTATGTTAAATCCCTGATATGCTTGATCTCTTTGGCTCTGTATGACAACTCTACTGACCCCATTAGATAAACAAGGAAGTGGAAGCTTAAGGCAGGATATACAATTTGCAGAAGACACAAAACCAACAAGCATTAGGGGCTGGATTCATGCCTAGTGGTGTATGCCTTAAAGTCCTGCCTATGAACCACTCCACCATAGTCTTCCCTGCAGTAGGAGCATTCCAGAAATCAAAACATTTTACTCATTCACTCACTCAACAAGCATCTACTGAACCCTCAGGGGACAGGTTCTGGGTGTGGAGATTCTGACCTCAAGAAGCTTTCAGTCCGATGTATGAAACAGACAAATCAAAATCAACAATTAGGATACAGTATAACAACCCTATCAGAGGTATGTACAGGAAGAAACACTCTCAGTCAAACAGCAAAGATTTCCAATTATCTAGCACCTACCACATCTGCATGCTGAACTGCATGCTGGGAATCTTATCACAAAGCCTTACACATAAACTGCAGCCTACCAAGTTTATAGCCTATTAGTTAGGAGTATAGTTTCTGGAGCCAGAGTGCAGCTGCTCGACTCTCCCTGCTGCTACTTGCTATCTGTGTGACCTGGAGAAAGTTCCTTACCCTTTCTGTACCTCAGTTTCCCCATCTGTAGACTGAGAATAACAGTTGTAGTTCCCACCTTATAAAGACGTTGTGGTGATTAAGGGACTAAACCCGTGCAAGCACTAAGAACGCTGCCTGGCATATAGTTATACACATTCCACTCATTAAGTAACTTGCCCAAGAGCTAGGCAAGTAAGGGTTTGATTCCAATATCCACATGCATTTCAAACAAAGCCTTCCTCAGGAATGCACCTAGGGCAAGGTGACATTGGAGCTGAGCTGCACCAGGGAAATAAAGAGAGAAGAGCCCAGAAGGAGACAACTGGCACTGGGAACATCCACACTGCCCTAATATTGCACCACTGCTCATTCTTTTTTTACTCTCTTTCTTGTTTTTTTGAGTCGGGGTCTCACTCTGTCACCCTGGCTGATGTGTAGTGGTACAATCTCAGCTCGCTGGTGCCTCAACATCCTGGGCGCAGGCCATCCTTCCGCCTCAGCCTCCAGAGTAGCTGGGACTACAGGCATGAGCCACCATGCCCGGCTAATATTTTTTATTTTTTGCTGTGGAGACTAGGTCTCACTATGGTCTTGAACTCCTGGGCTCAAACGATCCTCCTGTCTCAGCCTCCTAAAGTGCAGGGATTACAGATGTGAGCCACTGTGCCTGGTCCTCATGCTTTTCTCCACCTGATACTCCACACCAGCAATCCTGATCCACTGAAATCTTATCCATCAGTCAAAGTCAACCCATCAGACTTCTTCCAAGAATGTTCCTCACGTATTCAGTTGATACTTCTTCTGTCAAGGTCAGTCTTGTGTATACAGTTGGCATTTACACACTTTGATCAATATAAGTGTGTACACATATTAACAGACATCCATAGGGCTTCCAAAATACTGTATACTCATTGAGCGACATACTTTATAAAGCACCACAGATGATGATCATCAGCTCAAGTTCAGAGATATTTATTATACCAATTACTGCTCCAAAGCTGAAATTAGAAACCACCCCAAACTACAGACAGCTCTACTGTAAACAGCATTTCCTATTCATCTTAACTTATCATATTGAATTTCTCACCAACGGGGGAGGTAGACTATGATTTATTATTTAAGTGCAACTCCATCTAAGAAGTTAAAAAACAGAAAAAGAGAACTTGAGACAAAGAAGTCTCTACCCTCCCAAATATATATTTATCAGAAACTACAAATCTGCTTTCTCGGTTTCCTTGTACAGCTGGGGTAAAATAAAGTGGGAAGAAATTGTATGCTAAAAATTCGTAGAAACATAATAAATATTTCCCAGTGCTGGCATATGTCAAATATTGTTGTTTTGTTCTAAAGCCTAAAAATAGCCGGGCATGGTGGTGCGTGCCTGTAGTTCCAGCTACTAGGAAGGCTGAGGTGGAAGGATCGCCGGAGCCCAGCAGGTTGAGGTTGCAGTGGCCATGAGTGTGCCACTGCACTCTAGCCTGGGCGACAGAGTGAGCCTTCAACTCAAAAAATAAATACATAAAGCCTAAAGAAATTTTATTTTTCTCGCAGCCAACTTTTGGTTTGATCAAATATCTCAAAAATGCATTCAAGTAGAAGTGTAATCTTGGGTCAGGGGGCAAATGCAAAAATAGCAAAATGAAAAAAAAAAGTGCACCAAAACAATGGTGAAAATGTGAAGTTAATGGATGAAAATGGGTAAATATGAATCTCATCTCTTTTCCCTCTTTCAGCCCAATCACAGAAAGGGTAGGTGGATTTGTGATCACCAGGTAGCAAAATGACAGAAAGGAAGCAAAAAGACCACGATGATCCAAAAATTAGATGTCCACAAAGTCTCCCCAAATAATTAACATGGCATCTGAGCACGGATTAACCTTTACTACAGGTCTTATTTTTTTTTTAAATCATGGGCTTAAAAATACTTAGAAAATTATAATCGAAAGAGGACTAACATTTTGGAGAGGGCTATTTTAGACATTAACTTTTTTTTCCTTAACAACTTCAAGTTAAGCAATCAGGAGGATAAAAGTACATTTTTATGCCAAATAAGACGTTTTGAGGGTGTCCCCAAAACAGAGGTAAGGCAGAAAGACGAGAATAAAAAATGAAAAGGCATGGTAAGGCAAGCCTACCAAACTACGTTATTTTTTCCCTCCTAACAGTCTGAAATTAGATACCATAGCAGTGCTATCTTTTTTTAGGTAGAAATGATATATTATCACAGACCTCATTTTTTAGCACCACCAAAGTATTTTGTATTTTGGTCCCATAACTGCTTGACAGCTATCTTTATAGCTAACCAGACCTAGAGAATTTAAGTCTAATAAAATGTCACAGCCAGCTTAATGAAATTCCATTTCTTATATGAAGTATCCATCTAACACCCAAAGCTAAGTGGACAACCCCCCTCCAAAAGTAATTTTAGGCTACAAAAATGCCTCAGTTTTCATCCCCTAAAAACACATTGTTAGTTTTTTAAAAAATGGAATCAGCATTTTTTTCTTCCTGCGTAGCCTAAATCCTGGCTTTCAGTGGGTAATTGGGTATTTTCAAGATTTCCCCAAAGATTTCTTTCAATTTGGGATGTCTGATGCCCTCAGTGGTACAGTATCACACACATCCAAATTCCGTGCTAACTCACACGAAGGAATTAAAGGTGTCCTCTGCCATCTATGCCCTCTTCATCTCCTTACTTCAAGCCACAGCTGGTGATCCTCTTAAAACTAAGTCTGATCAAGTCATTCCTCTGCTAGAAACCCTTCTCCCTTCCTCTCAGAGTAAAAACCAAAGCCCACCAATGGCCTACAGGGCCCCAATAATATTCCCTGTACCCTTATCTCCTGTTCTCCTCCACTTTGCTATACCCTTCAGTCACACTGGCTTGGACACCCAGGGTCTCTCTCTGCACTACTGTTCTCCTACCTGGAACACCCTTCCCTCTAATAGCTACATAGCCAACTTTAGCACCTTTAAGTCTTTGAATAAATGTTTCCCTCCCAATGAGATTAGCTAAAAATTATAAGTACTAGGGCCAGGCATGATGGCTCACACCTATAATCCCAGCACTTTGGGAGGCTGAGGTGAGAGGTTGCCTGAGCCCATGGGTTTGAGACCAGCCTGGGCAACTTGGTGAGACCTCATCTCTACAATAAACCAAAAAATTAGCCAGGCGTGGTGGCACATGCCTACAGTTCCAGCTACTTGGAAGGCTGAGGCAGAAGGATCACCTGAGCTCAGCATGTCAATGCTACAGTGGCCATGAGCGTGCCACTGCACTTCACTCAGTCTTGGCAACAGAGTGAGACTCCAGCACCCCCCCCCCCCCCGCAAAAAAATTACATGTTCTTGGCTGGGCATGATGGTTCACACCAGCAATCCCAGCACTCTGGGAGGCTGAGGCAGGAGGACTGCTTGAGCCTGGGAGTTCGAGACCAGCCTAGGCAACATAATGAGAGCTCGTCTCTACAAGAAAAAACAGAGAATTAACCAGGCATGGCAGCACTTCTCTGTAGTCCCAGCTACTCAGGAGGCTGAGGCAGAAGGATCACCAGAGTGTCAGGTAGTTGAGGCTGCAGTGAGCTGTGATCATATTGCTGTACTCCAACCTGGGCAACAGAGCAAGACCCTGACAAGAAGGGAGGAAGGGAGGGAGGGAAGGAAGAAAGGAGAGAAGAAATGGAAGGGAGGGAGGGAAGAAAGTTACATGTCTTTAAAACTCTATTTTTTAAACTTTTATCTTCCTCTCCCACCCCCACCCCCACCCCCGTTTTCCCCTTCCCATGTAACTCTCTCAAGCAAATGGTAAAATTGATTTATAGATGGTGTTTCTTGTTTATCGTTCATCTCTCTCAGCTCTAGAGCATACGCTCCTTGAGGGCAGGGATTTGTCTGTTGCTCAGGGAACTCTCAAGGGCCTGGTCAGTAGCAGGTGGCCAATAAATACTTGGAGAAGGAATGAGTGAGATCTTTTAGTATTCTAACTTCCTATGATTCCATAAGGAATTTGGTATTCCCTGCTTGGTAAACTGTTAACAGGTTATCTTCCCACAGAAACCAACCCAGGAAACTGAGTTACTGAAATATGAAAACATTTCCTGTGCACCATATAGTAAATTTTCTTTTCTTGTTTCACCTTCACCAAAAGCCAGTAAATAAGACATTATTATCCAAATGTTACTTGGACTTAGAAAGAATAAATAAATAAACCAAGATCACACCACTGTGAATGCTTATACTGGGATTTCTGCTGATGTAGGACTCCACAACCCATTCTACCGCCTTCATTTTAAAACAGATTCACCTCTTCAACAGCACCAAACAACAGAAAGACTCCACGGACATATTACAGAAAGACTCCAGGTTGCAGTTAATCACATAGCAAACACTTGGACTAAAAACAACACACATACACACACAATAGCAAAACATATGGTCAGTCTTATGAAATCATTCTGAGATGGTTTTAACCAAACCAACAATAATAGAACATGAAAAAGGAGATGGCATGACCTACTGAATTCATCATTGGTGCCGTAAAGACTTGCTGCATGACCAGGACAGCCCTGACCCCTTCACTGAGCCTCAACAAACTGTCATGCCACAGAGCCTCATGTGGTGCCTGACAATTGACATTAAATGAGAAAAAGCTGTGTAAAACTAATCAATCTCCAGAAGAAAGGCACTTTGTAAATTTAGTTATTTCTTGATCATAAACAATTTCTAAGGTTGGGAGGGGTAGTCTGCGAGCCGTCTCACAAGCCCAGCAGAGTGAAATCTAAGTTAACTCAGACAGTTAAGTCTAGCAGTTCCCAGAGAGCGGCAGGAAAAGTCATGATAACTCTATGGGAGGTCCTTCCCTCTGATTCATTACAGTGGTGGACCAAAGTCTAAGATGACACCAACCCACAAAGCAGACAGGGTCTATGAACAAAAGTTTCCAGAAGGGTCAACTTCTCTTCAGAAAGGGGAAATAGTCCAAACCAGTCACTCACTTAATTGGCTAAGAATAGGGTTGGATGGTTAGGCAGGGTTGGGAATACCCAACCAGAGGCTGCTGTCACCACCTTAACCAACTCCTGAACCAAAAACACTGAAAGGAAAGGGAGAAAGACTAACAGAGTGTTCTGCTCATCCTGCACATGAGCATGGTGACACTCTATGACCTGTCAGACCTGGCGTTATTTATGTATTCATTTATGTATGTATATATTTATTTATTTATTTTTGTAGAGACACAGTCTCCCTATTTTGTCCAGGCTAGTCTTCAACTCCTGGGCTCAAGCAATCCTCCCCCCTCAGCTGCCCATAGTGCTGGCACTACAGGCGTGGGTCACCGCACCCACCTCAACACATTTGTTATGTCTCTCAATGAAATCCTCTTGGTGGTTTCTCCACCAGACACTGCATTAAAAAATCTTTGCTTCCACCTTTCCAAGATGGGAAGTGGCAATCTCAGGAGCTGAGGACAGAGGCAGAAGGATAATCTAGTATTTTGATGTTTAAAACTGTCTGATTCAGACTAAATATCTGCTACTTCAAGGTATCACATGGATAACTGAAGGTTTTCTTTTACTTTTTATGAGAAGTCCAATGCGCTATCCATTGCGCCAAGAAGCCAACTTACTTTTTAATTCCATACTTTGAAGTTAAGATCTAAAGTTAGATTACAAATAAATGTCGAGAATCCCTTTTGTGATAACTGTTTAAAAAACTCACATTTTAAACCCCTGCTTAAACTGTTTTAATCAAGATAGCAACCCTAAAGTCTTAATTTTTGAGGTCTGTAATTTGCAGATATTTTTACTTTGTTGGTAATGGAAAATAAACAGAGTGGCCTTAGGAAAAATGTTTTAAATTAAAAGCCTTTGCAAGTATTCCACAACCACTCTCAGAGCTATCTTGACACATGGATGTCTTTGGGGGAGGGGTGTTCTTCGGATCTAACTGTACTTAAAAAATAGCATTGTCGCTATGGAAGCAGCTCTAAATTTTGACTGTTTTTCCTTATGCTAGCAAAGGCCATTTTCTTTATATGCAGCTTTTCTTGTCATTGAAAAAGGCTCTGACAGTAATCCTCCTAGTTTGCAGCATGCCCTGCCTTGCCTACGCAATCACCCTTCCCTCTTACTGTCAAGCACGGTTCTTTCAACTGAGCCAAAAACCTGAGGGGAGAGTATAAATCACCTGGAATTCTCTCTCTCTCTCTCTCTCTCTCTCTCTCTCTCTCTCTCTCTCTCACACACACACACACACACACACACACACACACACACACCTGTCGACTTTTGTTCATTCAACCATTCCTTCCTTTGAAGTACCACAGACAACACCCATTCGGGTCCTTGTCACTAAATTGGCCTAATTTCAATTTCCCAGACCCTTTGTTGACAACTTGTCAATCAAAATCATCAAGTCAACCTTTGCTTTAAATCAAAGGTTTCAGAAACTTTACATTTAAATGTACTGGACTTTCAAAGTGATCATCTTTAGAAACTAGCACTTCCTCCAGTAACACAATGAAAAGGATTGCTCAACGAAGTTTGAAACTCTGAACTACCTCTGAACTACCTTCAGAATCTGTGTCCCAGTTCAATAGCTCAGAGATAGTTAATTGTCATTCTTTGAAGATGTATTTGATTCTGGGAAGCAACCAACATTCGTTCAGCCATGCTTGCCAAATAAGGTAGGTAATCATGTTAAGCAATACTGTTTTTCTTAAAAATGAGGTGTAACCATTACGGATTGAAACCAGTTTTCTCATGAAGATCATAACCTGTCTCTGAAGGGAAATTCAAAAGAAGGGTTCCAAAAATGGTTTGTGATGGAGATTCTTGTTTTGTTTTTTTAAACAATGGCAAAATATTTGAAATTAGTACAAAGTCACCAAAGCTACTTTGAAGACAACATTTCCCATTTAGACATTCAAATGTATATATATAATAAATGTAATTAAAGATGTCTGCCAACTGCCTCCTAATCTAACATTTTGATTAATTTTCACAAAACTTTATTCACAAACCCACTGTCATTCTTGTAAGTTAAAAATCACAAAATAAGCCGGGCTCAGTGGCTCAGCCTGTAATCCCGCGCCTTGGGAGGCTGAGGTGAGTGGATTGCCTGAGCCCGCGGGTTCGAGACCCGCCTGGACAGGCGAAACCTCATCTCTACAATAAATCAAAAAAATTAGCCGGGCGTGGTAGCGTGCGCCTGTAATTCCAGCTACTCGGAAGGCTGAGGCGGAAGGATCGCCCGGAGCCCAGCGGGTCGAGGCTGCGGTGGCTGGGAGCGGCCACTGCATTCCAGTCTGGGCGACGGAGTGAGATGCCAACTCAAAAAAAAAAAAAAATCACAAAATATTAAGATATATGATTTTTTTCAAGGAGTAAATGATTGAATTTGAGTAAAAGTCTTGTTTAGCATCTTAGAAGTGAGGTGGCTTTAGAAAGCATTCATACAAAAAATATTTATTGAAAAAAGACTAGCAAAGAAAGATGTTCAGTTTGACAGGGGTAACTATCTAGATGTCCCTCGAACAAACATCTCTTGAGGAAGATGATTTTACTCCTATGAAGATTCAGCTTATCCCCGGCAATCTTTTTTAGAGGCTATTATTTATATGCTTTCCAAACTGTTTTCAATAAGTGGAAGAGATCTGGGCTTCCTATTATATTCCTGAGGAGAGGACTTAGGAATGATCTTCTTACTCTATGTCCTAACCCTGTGAAAAAGCTTCCCCTGCAATGATGGACGGGATCAACACTTCTGTCCTGTGGTGGTTCAGGGAACACTGTCATATCAAAACCCCTACAACAGGTAAATTCGCCTTCTTGAAATAATCAGTGCTCCAGGAAAAGGATGAATTCCACATCTCCTATTTGCACATTCACGCCAATTGGCCATGAGTAGACATAATAGTCTTTCCAAGACACTTACTTGGAAGTAAAGGGCTTTGGTAACAAATACCTAAAAATATAGAATGTCACTTTCTAACTTTACTGATCTTCACTCCATGCTGCCTCTGATAAGTTCACTTCTCTTCTGTTTCATTTTTTAAAAGGCTATTCCAAATCTACTAAATTGATTTCATGACTCGTTAACAGGTTACCCCCCACAGTTTGGAAAGCTCTTACCTACACCACGTGTTTTTGACTGTGTGGCCCACAAGCCACCTCCGTCAGAACAGAACATGCATTTCAGCACATTCCTGAGCTCCATCCCAGACCTACTGAACAGATTATCTGCTGGTAAAGCCAGGGAACTGTCATTTCAATAAGCTTCCTAAGTGATTCTGATGTGTGGCTGAACTTTGAAAACTAGTCTAGACCATTATCTAGTCATGAGTCACACGAAAAAGAGGTCCAAAGAGGCTAAATGATCTTTTTCTCAAGGTCACACTGCTAATTAATAGCAAAGCCAACAGTGGCGGAATCCTTGCCTCCTGTTGTCCTGGTTAGTGTTTTGTAAACACATGAAGCTCCTTGGACTACCCATGCCTATCTCCAATGTAGTACCTCACAACTTCACTCAACAGCCACGCTCCAGTGCCTAGCACCGTGCCATGTCTGGGAGAAGGTCAGGAAGAACCACAGAAATGTATGTCTCCCCATGTATAAAATGAAAGTTCCAAGAAGATAGAGCCAAAAGTCAACATATAGCCAATTCAACAACCAACACACTGTCTAATAAGTATTGACCTTCATCAAATGCCCCTCTGACCTAACAAAACAAATTATCTCAAGGGTTGAAAAGCAAAATAATGGAAGCAAAGGTGATTTGCTTTCCCACCACACAAAGGTAAGAAGAAAACATTACATTAATGATCCAAAGGTGGCCAAAAGAGCCAATAAACTAGTTATTAGAACTATCAATTTTAGCTCCTAAATCATAAAATTTACAAACAGTTTTCCAAGATCTTAACAAGGAAACAATATCAATAAAAAGCAAGTCAATCTAGGATGCTAAGTAAAGCCATGTGTAAGAAAATAAAAATAGACCATGGAATTAGAATATTTATTGACAAATTCATCTTTTGGCTAGGCTGTATGATTTTCTCTTTCTAATACAATATCACTTTTTTCCACCAGGAGTGTTCCTCCACTTAGTTTACATGTCAAACTTTGGCATCTACAGGCACAGTAATTCTCACAGTAGGACCAGTGTTTGATGGGGAGCCTGCTAAATAATGTTTGCTCTCTCTTTCAGAACCAGCCCAAAGAGAGTTCGGTTCTAAAATCAAATGAATTCAATATGCATTTGTTGAGCAACTATTAACACTAACTCTGGTCTAGCATTAGGCTCTCGGGGAATGAGAAGAGACATTCTACAATCCTCAAGTCACACTTTCTATTGTAAAATCTCCCCAGGTATACATAAGCATTATGTTTATTATTATAAATCACACAAGAAGGCACACAGTGGTCAACAGATTTACCTGAGAGGAAGGAATAAGCAACTGCAATATGTACACAGAGGAAAAAATTTTTTCTGGGAAATAGGCAAAGTTGAGACAGAGTAACCTTCCCTTACTCCTCCCCTCTGACTTTGAGACTCCTTCTTCCTCCCTTCCCTTTTGACTTCCTGGCAAAGTAAAAATGGAAAAAGACGGGCCATATTTTCAACGGTAGAGACAGTTCTTCATAGGCTCTAGGAATAAGGGCAAAGCTGACATGTCCTATCACTTCATTTCCTAGATCCTGTTCCAAGAGTTCCTGCAGTAAGACAGCTAGCCGCATCCACAGACTCAAAGCCTCAGGTCACTACTGGGCGTTTTTCAGAAACATACTTTCCTGGTACAGTCAGGTCTGTCCGGAGTTACTTCAGAGACTTACTGCCAAGCTCTGTGGCTGCCCAAAACAAGAAAGATTCTACAGATTTCCAACCCATTAATGAATCCAAAAGAAAAAGTCAGCTCTGGCATCAAGAGCATGTTAATACAGGACGTTATGCCAATCCAAACCAACTACTAACTCCTTTATTTTGGTCGTCCTTAATACTGTGAGATTTAGGTCAAATAAATTTCAGAACTGACTGCAGATATACTGGGTAACTTTTATGAAAGATAAGCTTCACTTCTGGGGTTTGATGACAAATGTTAGTGTTTTAAGGATTTCTCTTACATATATTTCTGCCATACGTGTGTGTACATAGATTCTGCAGCATAGATGAACCCCAGTCACCCCTTTGCCTGAAGAAATTAAGAAACTGCTCCCAATGGGCACTGTAAGACTATCCTAGCAACTGGTGTCCACTGAAGAGATAACAGAAAGAAGAGCAGAGATTAGATTTCTTCCACTTGCTCTTGGGGTCCGAGGATGACCATATCCAGAGAGTTCATTCCTCTTAATGTGTGCAACGTGGTATGGTGTCTTACATTGCTCCTTGCCTGAAGTCATCCATAGAATTACTTCTAGAAAGGCTGAGAAAAACATCTGGGTTTTCCCAAGCAAAGTTAAACTGTCACCACTCTGTCCCTTCACAGGGAGAAATTTCTCTGTATGAGTTGCAGGAACAGCCATACTTGTCCAAAGCAATGATACATTTTTATCTTATAACTGAGTCTTGTAACTTATAGTGTGTCCTCCTTTCATATGACTACAGGAGAACTCAGGGCCAGAGTTGCAGACTACCCTTTAATATAATCAGGCAGGGCCTTACAGAATGCATTTCTGGATATTAACACTATTTTGGTTTCATCTGTTTGATCTATACATACGCCATTTTTGTTTTGATTTCTTTGTCTTTATTATTGCGTTTCTTTAAGAAACAAGCAAATAAATAAGTACCTAGGCATTGTTTATCCTACCTGAGGCTCCCTCTAAGGAAGGTTCACCGCCTCTGAGGACATTTCCAAGCATAGAAATATGTCACATTTCCCTGGGTCTATAATCTATATCTTCAAGCACACATTCCTTACACAAGAAAACCCATGGCTGGCCTACTGACAATCATAAGGGGTGACATATCATGGCCTTGACAGTGAGATGGAAATGCAGTCTTCTTTCCAAGTACTAATTAAACTTGGCTTCATCATTTCCTTGTTTTATCTGGCAGGAATATCTTTTAAATGGGGGTTAGGGAAGTAAAATTGCTCAACTAAAAATACAGAAATATAAAAACCCCCAATGATGTAATCCTCACCACAGAATCCATCACATTGAAAAGCCATCTGTACTTCTGCAATAAAGGGAGACAGAAGATTGGAAAGTCTTTTCATTCCAGTTTCTCTCTAAAACTTTATTAGATAATAAACAGCTATATCAAATAATTTCTAAATATACAATTATCTCTGCATAATTTTAGGTATCACAACCCTATTATTAGCCCCAGGAGAGCATCATAGTGAGTTTCATATCTCACATCTGGGTTCATATCTCTCAGAGACAAACTTTGTGGATTGAAAACAAATTCTAGTTTATGACAAAACATGTGGAAGCTGATAGCCTCTCAAGAAATACACCTAATCAATAGTCTTTAATTATGCTGGCTTAAGGAAAAGGTAGAACTGAACTCTCCATAACCTAATTTGAAAGTAATAGAAAGTTGCCCAGTAGCTACATTCTTCTACAAAGAACAAATTAATATGCTTAATCATTTTGCAATTATTAATAAGGGAGAAATGTCCCCTACTCCACTGGGAGAAGAGCCTTCAAGAGACTAGAGAAGCCAGCAGTCTTTCCAAGCCTGCTTAAAATCCAAAACTTGAAATTCAGATGGGACCTCACAGGTTCTTGCATCTGATCACAAACTTTCCCAAAATTCACATATGTTTATGTTCAAACAAATTTATTAAAAAGTTAGTACTAAAATATGGAGAATCAATAAGGCATTTTCTCCAAATTGGAAATATTTCACTTATATTATCTCTGTAACATTTTAGAATTGACTTAGGAGCCACACTGGTTGATGCAGAGATTTGGGAGGAAAATATTTTTGGCAAATTAATCATTAATTACTTCAAATAAAGCCAATCCAAAGAATATACATATTAGAAGGAATCTGAAAACTAACTACAAGCTCTTGTTCATTACCACCATACACCATTCGCAACCTTTACCCACATAAAATTCATTGTAATTCATTTCAATTTACAAAAATATGTCCACCTGGAAACAAACTGCCTCTCATTGTTTTAACACTAAACCAAGGTTGAATCTAAGATATTTCTTGTGCTGTTACAAATTTGGTTAAAGTTCAACATCTTCAAAAGTTTATATGAAAGTATAAAACCCAAGATATCCACTAGAAAATTCATCCTTTATCTCAGCATAACCTCCCAAGATACATTACAACTTCTTCACCTATCCAGATACAGATATAATTATCAAGTCGTAATTCCTAGATATCTTGGATTTCTATTTGCAGATCTTTTATCTAATATAGTTCTTTCTTTCTTTTACTGACCAGAATAATAAATTCTCATATAAGAACATTGCAGCATATTTACTAGATATATTTTAAAATTTAAGATCAGATACTTTATTTCAACTTTTATTAAAAAAAGTAAATTTCCCACTGTCCCTACACTTTCTTCTCCATAGAACATGTCTAATACATTACTTTTATTGCCTATAAGTTTGTCAATTTTTCATACTTTAATCCCTATTCTGCTATATGTCACTAAACAAATGTACAAACATGTCTTAGTTCTCTTCTGTTGAGAGCTACTCTGCAATACTGCAAGGAAAGTACAAAATGAGGTCAAAGTCAACTGGGGGTACAGCCTAGGACAGTTAAGATACTACTCAGGGAAATGAAACAAGTAAAACCCAGAGCCCCTGGAGTCACCATAACGTTCAATTCAGCTCATATTTGTCCAGACCTGCCCTGAACCAGACACTGATCTAGGTAACAGATGAGCCACAAAGATGGGGTGGGGCAGGTGGACCCAAGACCTTACTCTCTTAAGGAGTTAAGGAGAGTTTTGCATGGAGTTGGTGATTCATGACTGAGTTATTTTACTTTGGTGAAGATCACGTTCTTCTTATTCTCTCGGTTTTAATTCGCCAAGATCCATGACGGCTTTCATTCCTGTAGGACACCAGAAAGGGGACTCAAGGGGGCTATATTCTGCATTCTACCCACACCCCTCCCTACAAGCCCACACACCCCATAAACATTCCATCACAACTTTATTTCATTTACTTCCTCCTCAATATCGTGAGGTGACTTCTTTCTAAATAAAGTAAAGCTTAGAGTCAATTCCAACATAAGAAGAACCTGCTCACTGCCAAGTTCAAGCAGCAAATTTCTAGGCCCCTCAGTTGTGACTCATCTGGCCCAAGAAGAAATTACAGCACGATCGCACCCCAGTTTAGTCAACTGCTGGCCCAGGTCATCTTAGCAATACAAAACATGCCGCAGGAAGCTTTGAGAATGGAGTAAGAAAGAAAAAAAAAAAAGTGCTGAATTGGAGATAGAAGTGTTGGAAACTACCCACATTTCACCTTCTCAGCTGAAATAACTCAGTAGTCTTTTGTAGAAAGAATGCAGACATCCAAACCCATTAGGTCACTGTAAGGATGGCCACATGACCAAGGCACAGACTTTGTTCTAAAAAACGTTCTGGGGAGCATTGTCAGAATTAAATAAAAGGACCCTAATGTGCCATTTTTGTTATGCATGAGACTTCATCAGATTGGGATGCTAGAGAAAAGGCAGCGAAACCTGACCAGCCTCACAACAGCTTTTTCAAAGGTCAGGCTATCCCCAAAGGGTGTTAAAACCTTCAGAGGACTTGCCTTCATATTCTATCTAGTTAGCAGCTTATCAGGGATTCCTGACAAATACCTAACACAGATAAAAATTCCTCCTTGATGATAAACATTCTAACTTATAGCTCAATTTGGCAAACAAAACTCCAGGCCCTAGCAAATGACCCAAATATAATCACCCTTTGTAGATGGGGATTCAAAATAATGAATGATGAGGATTCAAAATAATGAATAATGAATGGAGAAAAAAAATCAAGGCAATAAAAAGTCTAGTAGAGCAGTGATTTCTCACTGATAGGATGGGATACAAAAGTGTTTTGGGGGGCAGGGTTTGCCTACAAGCATAAACCCTCCAAGCCCTGGGCAGCTGCAGCAGAATCAATTCACTCACCTCTCTGTTCATTCAGCTGTCTATTTAATGAAATGTAGTGTTTCAGTTCAGGTTTTATGTTTGATTTGCAAATAAACCACCCTCAACAAAAAAGTAAACCATTCCCTGCTGTGATGTAACAATATTAATACTTACACACATTTCAGTTTTAATAGAGCAATTTTAATGTTTTACCAAGTGTACTGAGTCATCTACCTACTCAGCAAGGAAATACTGAATTGCTGAAATTTCTATTTGGGACACTTTTCTCATTCCTGACTGCCTAATCTCAGTATTATTGAGTTATTAATTCTCCAACTGCTCTGTCTTATGTCGATAATCTGAGGTGATAAAGATAGTGGCCAGGTTAATAAAAAGTGAAAATGAGAACTCGGACTTCCTTATGGCCCACCCAATGGTTTGGAAACCCTGATAGTGGAAGCTAATGGCTACCTTCTCCACCTGGCATCCATCAGCCCAGCTGCGATGAAATCTACATGCCTATGCTGTGCAAAACCAGACCAAGTATTATGGACAATCAAGACATGCAACTTTTTATTTTAGAGTTCTTTACACTTTATAAAACAGAAAGGATAAATAACTGTGTCAAATATATTGTCCGTTTGGCACCCAAATAGCCATGAATAACTCACTAGAGACCTGGTACATTTCCTCAAATGCCCCTATCCCTTCTTCTTCCCAACCCCCACAAAAGGCATGATGCTTCACAGGTAAGCAAGTGAGATTTATCAGAACTATCAAAATAATCCAAGATGATGCATTTTATTTGCTTCCGGGAGAAACAGTGTGAGTGGATTTCTGGACTCATGGGCACTCATTTGTTTAACAGATGCACACACTGCACTAAGTGGATGTGGCAGAGCTCAAGATGTGACCCATGGGAAAAGTTTCATTTAGCTTAGAAAATCTTACCTGAGAGATTTTGGGAGTTTTCACATTAAATGTTTGACCAGACAAACGCAGTTGTATATTCATTCAATTATTGTAAATATGATGTAGATACCCTAATTTTTTTCACACATTTTAGATTTGTAGAATGTTATAGCCACAATTAGTTCTACATCAAAGACTAAATCCATAGAAATATGGGAGGGGAAGGGGAAAGGGAAGGATAGTGGCTCATGCTTGTAATTCCAGCAACTTGGGAGGACAAGGTGGGAGAATCACTTAGATCCAGGAGTTTTGAGACCAGCCTGGGCAATACAATGAGACCTTATCTCTAAAAAAAATAATAATAAAAAGGAAAAAAAATTAGCCTGCCACAGCTACTTGGGAGGCTGAGACAAGAGATCCCTGGAGCCCAGAAGCTTGAGGCTACAGTGAGCTATAATCATGCCATATCATGCCAATGCACTTCAGCCTGGGCAACAGAGTGACACCCCATCTCTAAGAAGAAAAAAAAAAAGAAAAATCAGGCTGTAGGGCAGTGTGGAAAGTAGGAAAAGACCCACATACTCTAACAAATGCATCCAAATTTAGACCATGGCCTCCACAAGTTTCCTTTACGCTTTCACACAACACAGCTGGCCCATTAAAGCACAACATCACAAACTGAGGCTCAAGTCCTTCCTGAATAGTCATCTAAAGGAGCAATCAGGAAAAGACATTCTGAATGCTCTTCTGTAAATTACAAAGTTGTCTTCGGGCTGCACAGAGAAGACGGGCAATGTAACTCAGCTCAAGTCCCCTCCTTGTTCTAATCCTCTGTGCCACATATTTAATGTACCATACATTCTAATATAAATTTTACTTTCCAAGAACAACACTTGATCATAAATATCAGTGTATCTTTTCCTTCTCTTGAAAAGATATTACTCTCTCCCCTCACTCTAATCCCACCACTGAAACTACATTTAAGATCCAAAGAAGAGTACACCAAATCGCTATTACATAACCTAACCAAGCAGTAGGAAACCAAAATGAATCTCACATGCATTTCATTTCTAGATATACTCATTTTTACTTTCTTGTTAATCACAAGAGTTTATTTTATTCTATTTCATTCATTTTTAATTTGATTAGTCTGAGATGTGATGGTGAAAAAAGTGAAAAATCAAAACATGTGTAAGATATTTTTATTTTCACACAGAACATCAATAAAACTCTCATTTGAGATTATACTAAGAAGTATTTTTCTTGACAGTTGAAACTAAAGAAAACTTGGTAGAGACTCAAATATAATGAAAATAAAAGGAAAATATAAAGATAGCATCAGTGTCATTATAAAAACTATTGTCCAGAAGCTTGGAGAGGCTCACATGCCATTCCAGATCAGAAGATAAGATGGAGATCCACCACTTTCACTCTTACACTAACCTTCTCGTTTTGATTAGAATACATTTTTTGACACTTCACTCCCTTGAAACAACAAGTCTAACAGCCCCCAGGGAAAGCAGCTGAGGAACTTTGGGAGCTTGGGTCAGCTCCAAAGCTGGAGGTCTACCAATCTGAGGAGGAACGAACAGAGACTCCAAGCAGTTCTGCTGACATTTCTATATAATTCTAGGAAGTCACAATTCCTGAGTAGACCAGTTTCCTAGCAACCAGATGCTCATTTGAATGCTCCTTCCCACCCCATTCCCTTTAGTCAGCTGCTTCTCTTTGAAAAACCAGTGGAAAGAAGTAGTAGGAACAGGATAACTGTGAAGATAAACATGATGTAACTTCAAAGTTGTTAGGGTAAGGACAGGGTGAGGGTGTATGGATGGAGAAGAAAAGAGAGGCGCAGGGAGGCGCAGCACCGCTGGAGCCAGCAAGCTGGAGGTGCCGCGCTGGCAATCCAGAGATCTGAGTAAATGCAAAGAATTGCAACACACAGAGGTGAAAGAAGAAAAGATTTATTTAAGAAAAGTTCACCCCCCACAGACAGGGAGTGGGCCTACACCCTAGGTGAGTGTGGCGTCATGGTCCCTCAAAGTCCTGGCTTAAATCCTTTTCTTGGAGATGTTGCACGTGACTGCTGTGACTTCCTTAACAACCACCTGAGGATGTCTTGGAGATCCTGTGACACAGAGACCCATTAATGGCTGTCCACATTATCATAGCCCCTAGAGAAGGGCGTGACAAGGATTCTAATTCTCCTGTACCTTCCCGAAAGACATTCCTTAGAGCTCATGGAAGGTGCACTTCCCCTTGTCTCCTAGGCATTCCCAGTGGGTAGCTTCAGGAGATCCTTGACTTCCCTGTAGATAGTGCCCAATTTATTGGAAGATCGAGTCCTCACCTGCTCCCCCTCTGAGCGGTCATAACTTTTGTAATTACAAGTTTCATGACTTTTACAATCCTTGACCAATGCATGATGTCATAGTCCTTGTAAATTCCCTTTACTCTAGGCAAGCTTGATTGCTGCTATGAGATACCTCTGATACCTGGCACCAGGAAGTCTTTCTGAAAAGACAAAGTCGGCAAAGTTAATTTTATCTAAAGCGTGCATTTCTCCAAAAGCATAGCTTC
>CAUYQG010208885.1:0-15611 GCA_963574415.1 Tarsius wallacei
TAATGATACTCAATATCTGTCTGGGGACGGGGAGACACCTCTTATCACCAAGGGTGTCTGAAGGAAGCATATTTGTATATCTAATCCTTAACTGTACCCCACAATATGATAATAAAAAATACTGATTAATAAGAAAAAAAATGTCCCTATTCAAGATGGAAGGAGATACAGAGGTTTTTAAAACTATGGCATGAGGAATCTGTCCTGCTAGAAGATGAAAACAATCTCTGCTTTTCTCACTACCATCCATGCGTGCTGCTTACTGTCCTTCTCTTTGAAAGCAGTTGATTTGCATGATGAAGAACTTACTTGGCTTTAGTGGGGTTTTGAAAATCAAATAACTTTTTATGTTGAAAAACGATTTGTGTTTTCTTTTGAGTGGAATGCATTTATTTGGGGGATGTAAACTTTTGGGATTTGTGGTAAATTTGAAATCTTAATTCTGCTACATGTTCTTGGATGGGTTGTTCGATTGAGGGATTATATTTAGCTAGAGATTTAATTACCTCAATTGTAACAATTTTTTGAACACTCATTTCAAATCTAAATTGTTGATATATAGCTCAGGTATTTGGACACCTCATGTGGGATAATAGTACAGATTTGGCTGCATGTGGGATAATTGATATAAATTATTTTTTAAGGATGAGAAAACCTTTTTCTCTTCTTACTTTAAACTATTAACTGGTAGTCATTAGATTCATGGTAATGATATGTGTGTGCATCTTTATTTTTTATCAAATACTTTTGAATCATTTACTTTTTTAGCTGCCTCATTTACATTGCCAACAATGTGACATCAAGATATAATTGTACATCCTTTCATCATACTCAATAGATAGCAGACTGTTTGTTACCCAACAAAAGTAGTTTTATTAACAAACTGGTTTAAGATTTCCAAGTTTGTATTTTGATAAGCTCAACTTTTTAATTTAATAGTTATTTCAAGAGAAAGAAGAATAATAAAATATTTTTTAAAATCTTAATAAGATGTTTATTACACCAGATTCACTTTTCAAAGAACATCTGATTTTCACTAACAAAAGTGAACCTCCACTTAGTCATAGGCTGAAGAAGAGAGATATGCTAGCCTGTGATGATCACAGAACATTCTGAGCTAAAACCTGAATGAAGTGTTTTAACCAGTACCTATTGATCTCTAGAGAGCCAACCAAAAGCTTTTTATATATCTATCTAAAAACCTGGATGTATTCCTATTTCCCATTGTACCCAGGGCCTGCGGTCCACAAACGTGAAGTCTAGGAAAGAACATTCAGGAAAATGGATTAAACATTCATCTGTACCTGGACTAGACCTGGACACTAAAGGATAACTTCTGTGTCTCGGAATAGGCAGATCTTAAACAATGAAACCTACGTGCTGGCGATGACTCACTGCATCTCTGCCACTGGGATCCCTCCTCAACATATATGACACACCTTCTCCCCTTTCTGTCTCCTGTCACTTTCTCTCAGACAGACACTGCTTTAGAGATGTAGTCTTCTTACTTGTGTCAAGTAATAAAATTCCTATTTGATCAAAATCTGTGTTCTCTTTTGTTAGTCTCCTGGCAAACAGATTGGTTTTTCCTGGGTAACAGAATCAATACATCATGTTCCTATAAAAATTTTATTTGTATTTGAATTATAATTATACTCACTCTATACTATGTACTAGTTTAAATCTTCTGCCATGAACTCATCTGCCACTTTTGCATCAGTGGCCATGAAAACCCTTACTACGATTTCTTTAAATCAGCACTGTTGCTTTAGAAGAGCTCAGCATCGTCTACAGATTTGAGAACCCACTGTTAACAAATGTTTGAACTGTCCCTCACCATTTATTGAGCAGTTCACATTTCTCATTCAATTGTGATGAAGCCTGTTTTATATAAGCATATAGGCATAGGATTCTTTGGGAACTCCCTATTCTGTCCTGTTGGTTGATTGTCTCTCCCTAGGTCGGTGCCACACTATCTTAATTACAATTACTGGATAATAAGTTATGATACCTGATAGAGCAAATCTTCTTGCCTTATTACACTTCCTCAGCAAGTTCTTGACTACTCTTGACCTTTGCTCTTCCATATAAATTATAGAATTGCAAACAGACAGGGAGGGTCTCTAGGGTCTATAGCAATTTAATTAACTTGAGCAATCAGCCTGTTTTACTGCTACCTGCCAGCAGCCTGCTTTCCCCCAAACCTTGTGTGGAATGCAGTCCCCTAATTAGTTAAAACCAGCTCCTGACAGATCCCAACAACTTACAGATGAGCCCAAGTTAACTTTCCTCATTACCATGCTAAAGTCTTTACCATGCAAAGAGCTATGGCTTCATTACCATAGCATGCGACCTATGTGCTATCGTGATAACTTATGCATCTACACCACTGGGATCCCCCCTCTACTTACAATGACACACTCTCTCCCTCTCCATCACCCTTAAATCCTGTCACATTCCTCAGAGAGACACTGCTTTGGAGAATATTCCTGTGTTCTCCTCACTTGCGTCAAATGTTAAATTTCCTATTGATCAAATCCTACGTTTTATTTTTTTTACTCTGCAGGCAAATGAACCCTGGTTATTTTCCAAGTAACAGAATCAATGTGTCAAGTTCCTATAAAAACCTTATTTATATTTGAATTAGAATTATACTTACTATATATTAGTTTAAATCTTTTGGCATTAATATTAATCTGTTTTTGACCTACAGTGATGACAATTCATATGGTTCTTCCACCCAATAGATCAAAGAGGAGAGAACATCTCTCTGATATCTCATGAACATAATTTCTTGTTCCATTTACTTTGTCTCTCCAATATCTTTTAAATAAAGTCTTATCATTTTTCCACGCAGGTTTTGAACATGTTGTAGGATTTACTCCTAGTTATTTTACCTTTTTTTTCTGCTGTTGTAAATTATATTTTATTTTTCTTCTTATTACACTTTCAGTTTGTGCATATGTGCGATGGTTTAGAAGCTTGTCCTCTCAAACCTCCTGTTGAAATTTTAACCCCAATGTGGCAATGCTGAAAGGTGGGGGGGCGAGTCATAAGAGTGGACTCCTCATGAATAGATTAATGCCCTCTTGAGGGTGAGTGAGTTTAACTTTTTTTTTTTTTTTTTTTTTTGAGTTGGGGTCTCACTCGGTCGCCCAGACTGGAGTGCAGCGGCCGCTCCCGGCCACCGCAGCCTCGACCCGCTGGGCTCCGGCGATCCTTCCGCCTCCGCCTTCCGAGTAGCTGGAACTACAGGCGCGCGCTACCACGCACGGCTAATTTTTTTTTTTTTATTATTTATTGTGGAGATGAGGTTTCGCCTGCCCAGGCGGGTCTCGAGCCCGCTGGCTCAGGCAATCCACTCACCTCAGCCTCCCAAGGCGCGGGATTACAGGCTGAGCCACCGAGCCCGGCTGAGTTTAACTTTATTAGTTCCCTAATAAAGTTGGTAGTTAACCAGAAAGCTGGTAGCTAAAATGATCCTGGCACTTCCCCTGACCTTGCTTCTTCTCTTTGTGCTCTCTCTTCACACAGGCTACCTTTCTGCCTTCCACCAGCTTGAGGCCCTCACCAGAGGCAGATGCCTAATCTTGGATTTTCTAGTCGCCGGAATCATCAGCCAAGCAAATCTCTTTTCTTTATAAACTACTTAGTTTTGTATATTCTGTTACAGTAATATTAAATTGATTACTGCAAATACACTTGCACACGTGTGTCGATTGCAGCACTATTCACAATAGCAAAAACATGGTACCAACCATGCTACCCATCGAAGCTGGACTGGATTTTAAAATGTGGTACATTTACATGATGGAATATTACACGGTTATAAAGAAGGACAAGCATATAGACTTCACAGTAACTTGGATGGATTTAGTCTATCACACTCAGTGATCTATCACAGAAACAAAAATCTGAGAATCACATGTTCTCTTCATAAGCAGACCCTGAACATTTACCATAATACTATAAGACAGGGACTGGCAGCAGTGGGATACTGCCAGTGTGGGGGATGGGGCGGGGGGTGTGGGGACCAAACATCAAAAAGTGCACCTAATCTCAAACCAGGAAAAGTGGGGACCAAGGGAGGCCCAAACTTTACCTGTACGATGTCCACTTATATACCTAATCCTGAATTGTAGCCCACATCTTTTTAAAATAAAACACAAAAAAAGAGACAAGATGTATAGTAATGCAAACTAATATTTGAATGCTGACCTTCAACTCAGCCACTTCCTAAAGACCAAGTTTATAATAATTGGTCTATAAATTCTTCATGGGTTTCTCTGTAGATAATTATATCATGTGAAAAAATATATCATCTACCTTTCATTGGGAAATTGAGTGGGAACAGAGGACAAATACCGTTTTTGGTAAAAATGACATGACATTTTGTCTAAAAATAGGAGCTTCAAGGTTAGAAGGTTGTTTTGTTTTTGTTTTTCAATTTATAATTAGCTGCATTAATTGAACTGCCCAGTTTTTATAAATCAAATAATTTATAATTCATTTTAACCCCATCTCATTCATCATCTCTGCTTATAATCAAGCCGTTTTATTTGCTTGCATTATATCTCTTTGGCTCTCCTTTGGTGACCTATTTAATTTTGTCTATTTAACTTTTATCTTTCTCCATTTATTGGTTCTACTGGCTTCACACAATTTTCTTCATTATATTTTTTCTATTCGATGACTTAAGGTAACATATTTTATTTCTGCTTATAGAGCAGAACTCTGTGTACCAGTTACCATTGTTGAGGTGTGGGAACGCCAACTATATGGAAGAGAGCAAAGATCTTCACATTGTTAGCAATCAGGAATAGAAGTACAAACATGTCTGTCCACTGCATCTTGGAATCCAACTCACCAAGGAAAACACAACACAATTAAGTACTGGACGGAGCAGACTTTTACTCAAATAGAGAAGAGACAGAGAAAGATTAGTTCCAACAGTATATGTGGGTCCCTCATGGCTAATGGGTTTCCCACACCTCATGCAGAGTAATGGTATTTTGCACACTCCATTCCCTACACAGAAGGTCCCTGACCTCTCCTCCTGGATGTACTAATTTAAGCTGAGTGAAAGAGCATACACAGAGCTTGAAATAGAGGCATACGTTACCACAAAGTGATAAGCCTGGCAAGGCTGTGTGGGCTCTGTGTTTTTTGGTAAGGAAGTATTCCAGGGCCAAGATGCATTCTCATACAGCTGTGTGGAAGTAAAAAGACTACATGCACAGGACTGCCTTTCCCAGCACTCCTAAATTAGGACTTCTATTGGATTCATCCAATTTTCTTTAATTTATCATTACTCTTACTGGTTGTGAGTTACACAATAGATTTTATAATATCTCTATCAAATCCCCTCATAAAGTTAAATGTGTTTATTTTGTCCTCAGTCTTGGGTGATAGTTTAAGTGGGTTTAGAGTTCTAGACTGATGGTTCTTTTCCTCAGTATTCTAAATAAGTTATTTTATTGTCATCTAAGCTCATCGCTAGTGCTGTTGATTTTTTTTTTTAAAGATCCCTTCCAGCCTAATTATATTGCTCTCTATCTTTCCTTTTGGATTCATTCCATTCTCATAAAAAAAAATTTTTTTGGAATTAGATACTGAGGATGACTTAATTTTTACTTTTTATTTATAACAATTTTCACTTTTATTTTTAACTGACAAATACATGGGCATATTCGTGGGGTACACAGTGATGTTTCATTACAAATAATGCATAGTGATCAGATCGAGACAATTAGCACAGTAATCATCTCAAACATTTATCATTTCTTTTGTTGGGAACATTCAGTATCCTTTCTCGCTATTTCAAACTATATAATACATTGTTGTTAACTACAGTCACCCTACAGTGGCACAGAACACTAGAACTTATTCTTCCTATCTATCTGTAATTTTATCTCCTTTAACAAACATCTCTCTATCCCTTCCTTTTCCTTGCCCTTCCCAATCTCTCGTATCTTGAGTTTTACTCTTTACTTCTGAGATCAGCTTTTTTTAGTTTCCATATTGTAAGAACACGCAGACTTTAACTTTCTGTTTCTGGTTTATTTCTCTTAACATTATGTCCCCAGTTCCATCCATGTTGCTGCAAATGACAGCATCTCTCATTTTTACGGCTGAACAGTATTTGATAGTATATATATATATATATATATATACCATGTTTTCTTTATACATTCATTTATTGTTAAATACCTACATCAGTTCCATATCTTGACTATTGTAAATAGTGCATGATAAATATGAGCATCAGATGTCTTTTGATATAATGATATCTTTTCCTTAGGTAAATTTCCAGTAGTGGGATTTTGGAGTATATGATAACTCTGTTTGTAGTTTTTCACTGTCCGCCATAGTGACTATACTTGTTTCTATTTCTACCAACAGTGTATAAGAACTCTCTTTTCATCTCACCCTTGCCGGCATTTGTTATTTTTGGGGTTTTTTTTTTATAATAGCCATCCTAACAGGGATAAGATGATAACTCATTGTAGTTTTTATTTGCATTTATCTGATAATTAGTGGTGTTGAGCATTTAAAAAATGTATTTGTTGGTCTTTTTTTTTGAGAAACGTCTGTTTAGATCATTTGTCCATTTTTTAAATTAGATTATTTGTTTTTTGCTGTTAAGATGTTTCAGTTCTTTGTATATTCTGCATATTAATTCCCTGCCCCATGAGTAGTTTGCAAATATTTTCTCCCATTCTGTAGATTGCCTTTTAATTCTGTCAATTGTTTTCTTTGCAGAAGGTTTTTAACTTGACATAACCCCATTTGTTTATTTTTTCTTTTGTTGCTTGTGCTTTCAAGGGCTTATTCATAAAATCTTTTCCCAGACCAATGTCTGGAAGTATTACCTCTAAATTTTCTTCTAGTAATTTTATCATTTCAAGTCTTACATGTAGGTCTTTGACCAATTTGGAGTTAATTATTATATAGAGAGGTGACATATTTATAGTCTACTGATTTTTTTTTTTTTTGAGTCAGAATCTCATTCTGTCACTCAGGCTGGAGTGTAGGGGCACAATCATGGTTTATTGCAGCCTCAACCCCTCAACCTGTTAGGCGTAGGCAATTGTCCCATCTTAGTCTCTAGAGCATCTGGGACTACCGGTGCACACCACCATGGCTGGTTAATTTTTAAATTATTTTTCGTAGAGACGAGGTCTTGCTATGGTGCCCAGGCTGGTCTCAAACTCCTGGGCTCAAGCCTACAGTCAACCAATTTTTGTCGAAAGTGTCAAGAGCACTCCCTGTAGGAAAGGCCAGTCTCTTCAATAAATGATTCTGGGAAAACTTGATACCCAAATGCAGAAGAATGCATGTAGGCTCCCACTCTCACCTCTCTATATAATAATTAACCCCAAATTGGTCAAAGACCTACATGTAAGACTTGAAATGATAAAATTACTAGAAGAAAATTTAGAGGTAATACTTCCAGACATTGGTCTGGGAAAAGATTTTATGAATAAGCCCTTAAAAGCACAAGCAACAAAAGAAAAAATAAACAAATGGGGTTATGTCAAGTTAAAAACCTTCTGCAAAGAAAACAATTGACAGAATTAAAAGGGTTTTCTGTTCTGTTCCATTGGTCTATATGTCTGTTTTCATGTCAGTACCATGTTGTTTTGGTTATTACAGCTTTGCAGTATATTTTGATGTCTAGAAGTGTGATACTTCCAGCTTTGTTCCTTTTGTTTAACATTGCTTTGGCTATTTATAGTTTTTTTGCAGTTCCGTACAAGTTTTATAATTAACATAAACCACAGAAATACAAAACGATTATTAGAAATTAGTATGAATAACTATATGCCAATAAATTTAAAAACCTAGAAAAAACAAATAAATTCCTGGACAAATACAATATATCGAGAATGAACAAAAAAGAAATAGAAAGCCTGAACAGACCAACAACAAGTAACAAGATTGAATCAGTAATAAAAGTCTTCCAACAAGGAAAAGTCCTGGACTGAAGGGCTTCCTTACTGAATTCTACCAAACTTTTAAACTATTTCAAAATTGAAGCAAAGGGAATTCTTTCTAACTCATGAAGCCAGCATCATGCTTATACCAAAACCAGACAAGGACATCAGAAAAAAAAAAAAAACAATAACAGAAAGAAAGCTACAGACCGATATCTCTGATGAATATTAACACAAATTCTTCAACAAATTGCAAGCAAATGGAACCTAATAGCACATCAAAAGGCTTGGTGGGGTAGTTTGTTCCTGTAATTCCAGCTATTTCAGAGTTTACAACAGGAGAATCGCTTGAGTCAAGGAGTTTGAGCTTAGCCTGGGCAAAATATTGAGATACCATCTCTAAAAAAAGGTTTCAGAAATAAAAATTAGTGAGCATGATGGCATGTATCTGTAGTCCCAGGTACTTGGGCGACTGAGGATGGAAGTCCACTAGAGCCAGAAGTTCAAGGCTTCAGTGAGCTGTAATCAGGCCACTACTCCAGTGCTTGTTATTTAGAGAACCGTCTCTAAATAACAACAACAACAACAATAATAATAAAGGGGGACTCCCCCCAAAAATTGAAATTATCTTTTGGAGGGTGAGCTGCTTGTAGTATACTCAGAATTTGTTCCTCCGGATCAATCAACCAAAGTTTTTATCAGGAAATTTTGAAAAGGTTTCATCACAATTTGTGGAAGAAACATCCCAAGTTGTGGCAAACAGGTGACTAGTTTCCTTCCACCATGACAAGGCACCTGCCTACACTGCAGTGTTCAGCAGTTTTTGACCAACAATGGCATGATCCCCATATCCCACCCTCCCTATTCACCTGAATTCACCCAAAGTGACTCTGTTTTTGTTTCCCCAGATTTAACAAGTACTCAAAATGATACATTTTGTCTGCGTGGATGAAGTGAAAACAGCAAAAGCACTCAAAGGCATCAAAGTTAACGAGTTCAATAACTGTCTTGACCAGTGGAAATATAATCTAGATAAGTGTATTACATCAGACAGAAAGTACTTTGAAGATGACTGAAGTTTAAACATTAAGAATAAACACACAATTTATATAAATAAATTCTGGGGCTTTTGGGGAGGTCCCCATCATACACCATGAACAAATGGGATTTATCACAGAAATGCTCCAATTTACACAAATCAATAAACATCATACATCACATCAATAGAATGAAGGACACAAACCACATGATCACCTCAGTAAATGCAGGAAAAGCTTTGATGAAATTTAACATCCCTTCATGATAAAAACTCTTGATAAGTTAGGTATAGAAGGGAAATACCTGAACTTAATAAAGGCATTATGTGACAACACCACATCTAACATCTTACTGAATGGGGAAAACCTAAAAGCTTTTCCTCTAAAACTGGAACCAAGCAAGGATGGCAACTCTCACCACTCTTATTCAACATAATACTGGAAGTCCTAGACAGAACAATTAAGCATGAGAAGGAAATAAAAGGCATTCAGATTTGAAAGGAGAAAGTCACATTGTTCCTGTCTGCAGACAAACCTAAAGACTCTACCAAAAATCTTTTAGAACTGATAAATCCAGTACAGTATCAGGATACAAAATTAATATACAAAAATCAGTAGAATTTTCAAACATGAACAATGAACTAGCTGAAAAAGAAATCAAGAAGGCAATCTTATTTTCAATAGCTATAAATAAAATATCTAGAAATAAATTTATGTGAAAGATCTCCACAAGGAAAACTATAAAACATTAATTTAAAAGAATTGAAGATAATACAAACAAATAAAGGACATCCCATGCTAATGGATCCAAATGATTAATATTGTTAAAATTACAGTACTATACAAAGTAATCTACAAATTCAATGCAATCTCTGTCAAAATACCAAAGACATTCTTCACAGACATCAAAAAATCTTAAAATTTGACTATTTTCTTATGACACTGCTTGTACCAATCACTTTTCCCCAATATCACTCTAGTTTTTATAGGACCATTTTTTAGAATGGTTTTAAATTTCACCTCCAAAATTATAAAGTATTGCTTATTGAGTATAATTAGTAAAATGATATGTCTATGTCTGAGCCCACAGGTTTGAGACCAGCCTAGGCAACTTGGCAAGACCACATCTCTACAACAAATCAAGAAAAATTAGCCAAGCATGGTGGTACATGCCTGTAATTCCAGACACTTGGAAGACTGAGGTGGAAGAATCACCTGAGCCCAGCAGGTTGAGGTTGCAGTGGCCATGAGCATGCCACTGCCCTCCAGCCTGGGGGACAGAGTAAGACTCCAACTCAAAAAAAAAAAAAAGATATAGCTAAAGAGAAAGGCAATCCTTTCTCTTCTCTATGTTCTTATTCCCAAATCACCTCTTTGCCAGATGATCAATGATATAAACATTGATATATATTGCTTTTGCGGTTTTTTGTGCCTTTTCACATATACACAAACACATGAATTGAAAGCCAACTGGCTCCTGTCCTTGTTTATTTTGACCAAAATGAGTCACAAACACAAAAACATCTCTTTAATCAATATACATATAAGGCTAATCTATATTCTTATGGAATAATACAGTTTTGTATCATCCATAGCATGAATTACCACAATTTATTAGTTTTTTTCTCCCTGTTGGTGGATATGCAAGATGCCTCCAGTTTGTTACCACTATAAATTATGATGCAATAAACATCATTGAGCACATTCTTGCATACTTGTAAAACTTTTATTTCTATATCGCCTCATTCTTAAACTACTATAAAAGCATATTATCTTTTTTTAGTCTGTCCTTCTTTCCTATCCATGCTTTCTAAATAATATTTTTGTACCATATTTTGTTTAAAAAGTTGGATTATAAAAATATTATGTAAAACAAAAATGCATCCTGGGTTTTTCTGTCTTTACAGTAAACTGGCATAATTCATATTAGTGGAAAGATACATTTCTATATTTGCCTCCTATTAATTAAAGAGATTAGTAAAAGCAGTAAGGAGAGGGACCTCTTCATCTGCCAGATGATGACAGGACATATTATCGAACTTCTGTTTATACAGAGCCTACAAGGACCTGGAGAGCAAAATTGATTTCTATAAAGACAGGAACTGAGTTTGGGAGGATAGTTTCTGCATGGGAATATAAGAAGACAAGGAAATAGAGAAATGAGAAAAACGAGTATTAAAGGAAGCATGAACCTAAAGAATGGCAAGAGGCTGGAAACTGCATAAAATAATGGAAAATGTCTCAACATGGAAAGTATTTTAATTGAACTTTTTTTACTCCTGAACCCCCACACCCAGTACAGTGTCTGCCACAGAACAGATGTCCCAGAAATATTACTGAAACAATAATTAGAGATGTCTGATATTCAACTTCTATGTTAAATCTTATATTGTCTACTGGAAGACCACTTTATATATAAAGACATGGCTAGATTCACTGCCTGTGAACAGATAGATATAGTGTTAGTTGAAAGAGAACTAGGATTAATTGTAAATGTATATCGCAAACCCAAGTGCAGCTACTACAAAAGTAAAATGACAGCATTGCTATAATGCAAAGCTCTTCTCAAACAGGCAATGAAAATCCCAACACTCTAATGCCTTATTAAGTTACAGGGGATCAAGTTTTGGAAATCAAGGAAAATAGATTGAATTGCACTTCCAGAAAAGCCCAGAACTTAGTGAAGCCAACAGATGCCAGATCCAAAAAATGAATTCAAGTTTTAATGTAGGAATTTTGTGATCATAGAAATGCAAGCCCCCAGGAATTCATGATAACTAGTGGAGGACATTGTAAATATTACAGAACAAGAGGTAATGGCTTATACTAATTTTATGATAGGATAACCAGAGCTGACATTTTTTATTCAATAAATTATAACATTGCAGAAAATGTTTAAACTTGAAAGCAATGATCTAGTCAGGGATAATAAACACCTTCATTTCATGAGCTATTCTAATTGATAGGATCTTTCTCACATACTGAGTAGAGTTTTGAGACTGAAACCTAAGTTTATGGCAAAGACATTAAGAAATAACAAAATGCCTAGGGAAGTAAAATGGGGGAAAGTGAAAGTATGTAAGTTGAGGAGCTAATTTAATTTATCCCTGATTGCCAACACCTCTTTGATAAGAAAACATTTTGCTTATTTTTAGTCCACCCATATTTGACCAGAAAGAAATAGAAAGCCTTAACAGACCAATAACAAATATGAATAGATTAAGGTAGTTATTAAAATCCTCCCAACAAAGAAAAGACCAGGACTGGATGACTTTATGATTGAATTCTACCAAACAAAGATATCAATTATTTTTATACTTTTCCAAATAATAGAACTAGAAGAAATACTTTCAAACTCATTTTACAAGGCTAGAATCACCCTGATACCAAAGCCAGACAAAGATACCACAAGAAAAAAACTGCAAGCCAATATTTCTGATGAACATAAATGCAAAGATCTTTAATCCTCAATAAAATACAAGCAAACCGAATTCAACAACACATAAAATAGATTATGCATCACAACCAGTGGGATTTCTCCTCAGGATGCAAGGTTGATTTAACATATGTAAATCAATCAGGGTGACAAAACATATTTACATAATGAAAATTAAAATTCCATGGTCCTGTCAATCAATATAGAAAAAGCATTTGACAAAATTCAATATCCTTTCTTGATAAAAACTCTCAACAATTTAAGTATAAAAGGAAACTATATCAACATAATAAAGATCATTTCTGAAAAGCTCACAACTAACATAATCAGTAGGGGAAAACACAAAGCTTTCTCACTAAGATTCAACACCAGGCAAGGATGCTTATTCCCCCACTTCCATTTAACATACTACAGGAAGTACTCTCAAGAGCAATCAGACAAGAAAGAGAAATAGAAGGCATCTAAATACTAAAGGAAGAAATAAATATAGTTCTATTTGCAAATGACATGTTCCCATATGTAGAAAATCCCAAAGACTACAAAAATAAACAACTAGAGGTAATAAATTAATTCAATAAAGTTGCAGAATAGAAAATTAGCATTAGTTGCATTTTTTTTACACCAATAACAATCTATTCCAATTGAAAGTCAAGAAATTCCATTTACAGTAGCATACAAAATATTAAGAAATAAATTTAAATAAAGAGCTGAAGGATCAATACACTAAAAAGTATAAAACATTGCTGAAAGAAATTTAAGAAAACACACATAAGTAAAAAAAATTTCCTGAGTTCATAGATTGGAAAAACTAAAACTGTTAAAATTCCATACTATCCCACACCACCCAAGGTAATGTACAGATCCAATACAATTGCTATCAAAATTTCAATTATGTTTTTCACATATAGCACAAAAATAATCTAGAATTTGTATTCTACCAAAAAGGACCCCAATAACCACAATTTAAAAAAGAAAAAATATTGAACATCACAATTCCTGATTTCAAATTGTATTACAAAGTTGTAGTAATCAAAATTGTTTGTACTAGCATAAAAGCAAACACATAGACCAATGGGACAGAAATCGAGTACCCAAGCATATACAGTCAATTAATTTTCAATAAGGGAACCAAGAAGACATAATAGGGAGAGTAGTCTCTTCAGTAAATGGTGTTGGGAAATCTGGATGTTCACATGCAAAAGAAAAAAAGATAGAGAGAGAGAAAGAAAGGAAGGAGGGAAGAAGGAAAGGAGGGAGGAAGGGAAGGAAGAAAGAAAGGAAGGAGGGAGGGAGGGAGGAAAGGAGGAAGGAAGGAAGGAAGAAAGGAAGGAAAGAAGGAACTGGACTGTTATATTACAGCATACACAAAAATAAAATCAAAATGGATTGAAGACCTAAATGTCAGACCTGAAGTCACAAAACTCCTGGAAGAAAATATTTTTTCAAAGCTCCTTGACATTTGCCTTCGCACAGATTTTTTGGTCATAGCACCAAAAGCACAGGCAACAAAAGCAAAAGTAAACAAATAGAACTACAACAAATTAAAATCATCTGCACAACAAAGGAAACGTTCAACAAAGTGAAAAGGCAACCTATATAATGGGGAAAATATTTGTAAACATATATCTGATAAGAAGTTAATATCTAAAACTTATCAGGAATTCACACAACTCTACAGAAAAAAAAAAAAAAGTTTAAAAATGAGCCAAGGACCTTAACAGTCATTTCTCTGAAGAACACACAAAGATGGCCAACAGGTATGTGAAAATATATTCAACATCATTAACCATCAGAGAAACGCAAATCAAAACCACAAGGACATATCACTTCACACCTGTTAAGATGAGTATTATTATGAAGACAAAAAGTAAAAAGTGTTGGCAGTGGTGTGAAGAAAATGAAAATCCTTTTTCACTGTTGATGGGTATGTAAATTGGTGTAACCAATAGGAAAAAAAGTATAGAGGTTTTTCAGACAATTAAAACTGAGCTACCATATGACCCAGCAATTGCTCTTCTGGGTATATACCAAGGGAATCAAGAGTATTATTACCTCATAGTGATACCTCCACCCCCATGTTTATTACAACATTATTCAAAATAACCAAGATATGAAAATAGAGTATTAATCAACAAATGAACGAATTTTTTAAATACAATAAATATATACATAGTGTTGATTTTTAAAAAAGAGGCTGCGGGACAATATATAATTTAGAGAGTTTACTTGAGCCAAAGTGAAGATAGATACGTGGGACACACTTCCAAGTTGCCTCAGAGGGTTCTTGACCAGCCTTTGTTACAAGCAGGTTTTAAAGAGGCAAAGGAAGCAAGAAGTTGACTGATACAAAGTTGTTTGACAGAATTTTTTATTGGTTTACAAAGACATCATTGATTAGTAATTGGCCATATGTTGTTGAACTATAGGGTATGAGTTATGATGTCCAGTATATGGCATTTTATGGCTTCTTGGCACCAGTTAGTGTAGTGCCAAGTGTAGTGTAGCAAGAGAGATATACTTCAAGAGATAATTACTTACCTAAAGGGGAAATGATATTACTACTGTTTTATTCCAATGCCTCTCTGGACCTGTCAATTTAAAGGGGCTCATGTTCCTCAAATAAAATTTTCTTTTCTTCTTTTTTTCCCCACTATACAGTAAAAGATTACTCAGCATTTAAAAAAGGAGATCTGCTATTTAAGACAACATGTAAGAAAATGGAGAACATTATGCTAAGCTAGATAAGCCAGACACAGAAAGAAAAAGATTGCATGCTCTCACTTATATGTTGACTCAAAAAAAAATGTAATACATAGAAACAAAGAGCAGAAGAGTGGTTATTAGAGGCAGAGGGTAAATAGGTGAAGGGAGGAGTAGGCAAATGTAGGTCAAAAGGTACAAAGTTACAATTAAGTAGGATAAAAAAGTCTAGAGATTGAACATACAGCCCATGAAGACTATAGTAATTATATACATATATATATTTTTTTTTTTTTTTTTCTTTTTTTTGAGTTGGAGTCTCACTCTGTCACCCAGACTGGAGTGCAGTGGCTGCTCCCAGCCACCGCAGCCTCGACCTGCTGGGCTCCAGCGATCCTTCCGCCTCAGCCTTCCAAGTAGCTGGAACTACAGGTGTGCGCTACCACGCCCGGCTGATTTTTTGATTTATCGTAGAGATGAGGTCTTGCTTGCCCAGGCGGG
>CAUYQG010208886.1:0-21340 GCA_963574415.1 Tarsius wallacei
GCAGGTTGAGGCTGCAGTGGCCGGGAGCGGCCACTGCACTCCAGTCTGGGCGACAGAGTGAGACTCCAACTCAAAAAAAGAAAAAGTAAAAAGAAATAACTCATAATCCTAACTCTTTGGCTCTGTGGGATTAAAAGTAAATTAAAGTAAGAACAAGTGGAGTTGAGCAGGTATAGAGTAGTAAATTCTGATAATTTCTTACATCTCTGCATTGAACTCTTTTAATTTAACCATTAATCTCTTCTGACAAGAAAAAAATTGTGTTTGCGTACTGGGTTGGCATAGTACAGTGCTTAAAATTGAGGCTTAAAATCGGGATTTAAGCATCCAACAGACCTCTGTTTGAATGCTATTTTTGTCACTTATTTGCAGTGTGAACTCTTTCTTCATCTATGAAATGGAGACCCAACAGCAACTTAATAATTTTGTCATAAGGAATTAAAAAGTTAATACTGCTGACACGGTGGCTCACGCCTGTAATCCCACTACTTTGGGAAGCGAAGGTGAGAGAATTGCCTAAGTCCAGGGGTTTGAGACCAGCCCGGGCAGCTTGGCAAGACCTCACCTCTATAATAAATCAAAAAATTAGGCAGACATGGTGGTTTCAGCTACATGGACAGCTGAGGCAGAGGGATCACCTGAGACCAGCAGGTCGAGGCTGTGGTGGCCATGAGCGTGCCACTGCACTCCAGCCTGGGCAACAGAGTGAGACTCTGACTCAAAAAAAAAAAAAAAGGATGCTGCATTGTGAGGCTTCAATAATCTGTATGATCTATAAAAAGGCCTAGCACCTAGGAAGTGATCAATTAATGGTAGGTATCATAGCCTATAATAATCTGTGTTTGCTTTCCCTTTTGACAGAGCAGGCTCACCCATCTCTAGATGTGCTACTATGAATGCATAGACTCAGAACAAGTAGTGCTCAAGGAATAACCTGACCTCCACAGTAACGTGAGCTTACTGACTCCCTTGATAGATGAAATCTATTAATACAACCTTGCCTCTGTGATCTGGAAGTTAATATTCTATCCCTACAAATTTTAACCACTCCTATTTGATAGTGCTTTATATTTTATGTAATACTTTATCTACAAAGGAGATTTTTGATATATTTTATAAACACATATTTCTTATTCCCTATGTGAAAAGTGTAGAAACTTAACCTCAGTTGGTTGTGCTTCTGTCTCCTTCCACTATTTTTTTGTGGCTTTTTGCATAAGTTGCATCTTGGGGTACTTTGTTCCTTTTTCTCTTTAAAAATTTTTTTCTTGCATGAAAATGTCTCAGAATACTGGACTTTGGCATACAGCTTGCTTGTGGTATTTCTTTTAATTGTTGTGACAAGTGGATGAATTAAAGAGTAGATAGTAAAACCCAAGTTTCAGTGAAGCTAAGGAGAGGTTTTCAACCTTCAGTCTTCAGAACATGAGGGTGAGCATTGAGATATAATGTCAAGAGTCTCTTATTCTTTTTTTTTTTTTTTGAGTTGGAGTTTCACTCTGCAGCCCAGACTGGAGTACAATGGCATACTCCCGGCCACAGCAGCCTCACCCTGTTGGGCTCTGGTGATCTTTCTGTCTCAGCCTTCCAAGTAGCCAGAACTACAGGCGCACGCTACCATGCCTGGCTAATTTTTTGATTTATTGTAGAGACAAGGTCTCTCCAAGTTGCCTAGGTGGGTCTTGAACTCGCGGGCTCAGGCAATCCGCTCACCTCAGCCTCCCAAAGTGCTGGGATTACAGGCTGAGTCACCAAGCCCGGCAAGTCTCTTATTCTTTTTTTTTTTTTTTTTCCCTGTGAGTTGTAGTCTCGCTTTGTCGCCCAGACAGGAGTGCAGTGGCTGCTCCCAGCCACCACAGCCTCTACCTGCTGGGCTCCTGCGATCCTTCCACCTCAGCCTTCCAAGTAGCTGGAACTACAGGCACGCGCTACCATGCCCAGCTAATTTTTGATATATTGTGGAGATGAGGTCTCGCCAAGTTGCCCAGGCTGATCTCGAACCCACAGGCTCAGGCAATCCACTCACCTCAGCCTCCCAAGGCGCGGGATTACAGGCTGAGCCACCGAGCCCGGCAAGTCTCTTATTCTTATTGCTGACCAGGTGGTTGCCTGTGACTGAGGAGTTATGTCTCACATGTGCAGATACCACTATTTACAATATATGTGAAAATATACGTGAATACCATGTGATTATTAAAAATACAAGTTCATGGCAGACATGGTGGCTCATGCCTGTAATCCCCCAGCACTTTGGGAGGTGGAGGCGAGAGGATTGCCTGAGTTCAGGGATTTGAGACCAGCCTGGGCAGCTTGGTTAAACCTGGTCTCTACAATGAATAAAAAAAAAAAAATTAGCCGGGCATGGTGACACATGCCTGTAGTTCTAGCTACTTGGAAGGCTGACAGAAGGATCACCTGTGCAGGTCAAGGCTGAGGTGGCTGTGAGCATGCCACTGAACTCCAGCCTGGGCAACAGAGTAAGACTCTGATTCAAAAAAAACAAAAACAAATTCACCTGCAAGCATTCCTGAATTGGCAATAACTTTTGAGCATTTTATATTTTCTCAGGCTATAGATGCTAACCAATATATCACTTACAGGACTTAATTCTCCCCTAGGTTCCTTTTTTTTTTTTTTCCACTGAAATGTTTGGGAACACATGACCTAGGTCTTCCTTTGTTGATTTAGTTGTTAGCTGGAGACTAAAACCACTAGATAAAAGTTTTTGTCTCTGGGATGGTTGTGTATTAGTGAGTCTTTCCTCCTGTTCTAAGTGAAAAGCTTCATACTTTCCACTTAAGTGGTGTACTTTGTATCTTTCATCTAAAGAACTAAAATACTTTATAAAACTCCACATGGTGATAGAGAGGAAGAAAAGTGGTAACCAGAGGGGGGTGGGACTTGCCCAAGGTCATCCAGGGCACCAGTGGAAGCATTGCTTATTGAGAACCGGATTCTCCTGAGTTGAATTCATTGTTCTCAGGCCTTGTTTCCAGAGACTTGATAAGACTTCTCTGCTCTAATTTCATCATCAAAGAGCTTGGTTTGAAATACTTATATTTTGTACTGATATCTTTCAAAATATGATATGTTCTATCAGCGGGGTCAATCATTTAGGTTAGTTTGCTTTGGCAAAATTACATGGACTTAAGTTCTGAGGTTATATTGATCTATATTCCATAAAAACTCAGACGAGGTATTCAAGACACAGATTTGATGGGAAAACTTACAGGTTAAATAGAAATCAACTTAGAAGTGAAATTATTACTGATAGCCTTTTCGTTCCCCAGGTGGGAAAAATTACTGTGCAGAAGATGACTATGCTAAATTAAAAAAAATTATTAGTAAGATATTTTTCTAGCCTATGTCTCAGATTTCCAGTATTCACATTTTTAATTTGGAGATAAAAATACACCTGTACTCTTTTGTTAGTCTCTCGGTAATTAATTTATACTTGTTATAAAAATAAGAACAAGTGGAGTATTTACCATAAACCAGAGACAAATGAAATTACTACTGGGTGTAAATACTCTAGGAGAAAGATCTATGAAATTAGTTACTAATCAAAGATATCATTCCTAGAAGGCAGCTAAGCAACACCCACATGCTGCTGTCTCCCACATCTGCCTTCCTTCATCTGCATTCAAAACTTTCCTCCTAGATACCGACGTCTCTGAACCACCATCACCACTTCAAGCTCAACATGCTAAAAATGGAGGTCATCTGCTCTTGAGTACGTTTCTCTTCCTATTCGTCTGATTCCAGTGTATGATGTTTCTACCAGGTAGACACTTGGGACAATTATCTCATTTTAAGGGCTACTTGCAGTCTTGCCCTGTCCACATTTTCCCCAAGTCATTTTTTTCTGTGCTAAAAATCTACTCATATCAGTCCCCTCTCCATATCCTTTAGTATAAAAGTTCATGTTAGCCGGGCTTGGTGGCTCAGCCTGTAATCCCGTGCCTTGGGAGGCTGAGGTGAGTGGATTACCTGAGCCCGCGGGTTCAAGACCCGCCTGGACAATCTGGCGACACCTCATCTCTACCATAAATTAAAAAAAAAAAATCAGCCAGGCATGGTAGCGTGTGCCTGTAATTCCGGCTACTCGGAAGGCTGAGGCAGAAGGATCGCTGGAGCCTCATGTTATTGGGCATAACACAGAAGGCCCTCTATGACTAGCCCCGCCTCACTTATTTTCAGCTGCTCACAATATGTGGCAGCCCCATGAATTTTTTTTTTCTTTTTTTATTTTTTGAGTTGGAGTCTCTCTCTGTCGCCCAGACTGGAGTGCGGTGGCACTCTCACAGCCAGTGCAGCCTCGACCTGCTGGGCTCCAGCAATCCTTCTGCCTCAGCCTTCCAAGTAGCCGTAACTACAGGCACGCACTACCACGCCCAGCTAATTTTTGATTTATTGTAGAGACGAGGTCTTGCCAAGTTGCCCAGGTGGGTCTCGAACCTGCGGGCTCAGACAGTCCACTCACCTTGACCTCCCAAAGTGCCGGGCTTACAGGCTGAACCACCGAGCCCGGCCCCAATGAAATGTTGTAGTTTCCTAAATGGATTGTATCATCACTTTGCTCTTGGAGCATTTGCAAATGTTTTTTGCTCAATGTGCACCTTTTCTTTCTACTCCAGACTTAGCCCAGGCATGCCTTTAACTTGTCACTTATTCGGCTATTTTGGTACTCATGTACTTGTCTGTTTCCCCTGCCACCCTTTCCAACTAGACCCTCAGTGCAGGGTTTATATCTTATTTGTGTTTCTGCTGCCTGTATATAGCTCAGTACCTGGGACATGGAAGGTGTCCAAATAATGTTTATTAATAGATTAGTGAACTAAGGAATCAGGAAATCAGTTTCCTTCTAATAACCAGTGCATTGATAGCAGACAGGCTAAATCCAGGATGTGTAAATCTTCAGTGCTAAAGGGAGTCATAAGTCTGTGATGGTAGGTGGCTTTCCTTGATAGAAATGTATGGCCTCTTAATTTCCTTTTTGCCATTTTTATTATTATAGCTCCACAGCCAGATGACCTATGCAAAGTCAGGGATTCTGGCCAAGCAGCTGCACTGATGTTCTTAAACCTATCAGCAGCCTTAGGCAGGTCAGGTCAACATGTTCTATCACCAACCCACCTGCAAGCCCTGTGGATGGTTGTGTCTCAACTGGCTTTGGTCTTTCCCCAGATGAATCATTTGACACTTTGTCTTTAATTTATTTCATTCTTAGACTCTTTCTCAATAGGACCCTTGGCATTGCCACAGCCCATGGGCCTAGATTCTCCTAGTGTCTTTCCAACACTAAATAAAGTCACTAAATATTACCAGGAGAGGGGATAGAATTAAATATTAGAATTTCACAGCCCTCAGTGTGCTTCTTCTTAGGGCCCTGCATCATGTCCATATCAAACATTAGCCAAGGATTGAGAGTGATCCTAAAGGCCTAAGGTGTTGTACAACAAGGAGAACCCTTTGTAAATACTTTGTAGGCACACTTTCCTTGGATGCAATGATTAGGTTAGTGAAACTGTGATCCTTCCAGCACTGGACAGTCCCAATGCATGTCCCATCTGGCTGAGGCTGGAGGTGTTTTTAGTGACTCTGCTAACTGGAACTGCTGGGAAATCTCTTAGGCAACATTTCTGCCTACGTTGTTTCTTTTTCTTATGAATGGATATGGGAGAAAGGTTAGAGAAGAAGAAGGAAATAGGTAGAATGGGAAAGAGGAAAAACTGAGGTTGTAGGTGTAAGAAAAAAAAAGATTGCAGTTTCAGGCAGGAGGAAGATGTTGGTTCCCCAATAATCAGGCCCACACAACCACTGCTCTTAATCTAGCCAACATACCAGGGCTCTCCTGATGTCCTGATTCCTCCTTCACTACTTTGTTTCTGGCCTCTCTGAGGTACACATAACCAGGTGACTTTTTTTTTTTTTTTTACTTTCTTCATTGTTGCCACTCACCTTCTTATAGCTAATCATCATCTCATAGACTGAAGAAGAATGCTCCAGTTCAGTAAAGAAGCCAGAAGATCTCTTTTCTGTCTTAGATCTTGGATGTATGCCCAATGATCAACAAGGTTTCTCTCAGGATTCAACCAGACTTTAATTAATTATAGAGTTAATGTTGCCTCAAATTCTGTGTACAGCAAGGCAAAGGCTACGTCATTGAACCATTAATAGATTGGACATTTAAGTTCTACAAGGACATAACTTTTTGTTCTTTGTTAACTACTAGAACAATGACTGTCATGTTTATTTACTTAAATGTTTGTTGAATAATTGAAATACACAAATGATGTTACGTGGCTAATTTATTTGGCTTGGAAAAATCTAGACAAGAGGATGGGCTAAAATTACCTAATATAGTGACCTTAAGAATTCTATATCTGTACTTTTGATCTCTGCTTACAGATACATGGTTTCCAAGCAGAAAACGTTGAGCACAAAGAAACTTTTGTTCACTTTAAAAATAATTAAGTCTGCTAATATATAGGAGAAATTCCTCAAAGTGGTAGGGTGTGTTTTATGTATTACATTTTAGGGCAGATTATTGAGGGGGAAAATATCACGAAATAACCTTAAAAAATGTCAGTTTTCTTCTCTCAGATTAAGTCACAAAGAAAGGAGACTTAATTGGTACTCCCAGGCACTTAGAACCACTGAGCTGCCAAGCCACTGACTGTGCTCACCTTTCTCTCAAGTAGACTATCCTGGACAGTGTGATCTAGACCATCGCAAGGTCTAAGGTGACTTGCCAAGAGGCGGGTACATGATAGCACCTTGCTAAAGGATAGACTGTACCCAATTTACAGATCAGTTGAAAAGTTAACGTGATGTTTGTTTCTATAGGAAAATAGAGTCTAACTTGTACTTTATGTTACATACGTTGAATCAGTTTCCCAGACAGACCACAAGCCCAGTTTTAAAACAGTAGAGCTAGGCCGGGCTCGGTGGCTCAGCCTGTAATCCCAGCACTTTGGATGGCCAAGGCGAGTGTATTGCCTGAGCTCGCGGGTTCGAGACCCACCCGGGCAACTTGGTGAGACCTCATCTCTACAGTAAATCAAAAAATTAGCTGGGCATGGTAGCACATGCCTGTAATTCTGGCTCCTTGGAAGGCTGAGGTGGAAGGATCGCCGGAGCCCAGCAGGTCGAGGCTGGGTGACAGAGTGAGACTCCAACTCAAAAAAAAAAAGAATTTCCTCATGGATTAAATATGTAGTTTGAGAGAAAGCGGGATCCGTGTGGCTTTGAGACTCTGGAGGGCCTAAGCAGCTAGAAAATGAAGTTGCTCAGAACCTTAGAAAATGGAAATATAGGGCGTGAGAAACACACGTGTAGAGCTATGTGAAGTTGGTGCCACCTGTTAGACATCAAAGTGGAGATGCCAGGTAGGTAATTGGTGCCAAAGGAGCAAGTAAAGATGGAGACGAGGCCTCAGGACTGAGCCTGGGGCACCACAACACAAAAGGTGAGAGAGAGAAAGAGGAACCAGCATAGAAGATTGAAAAGGTGCAGCCGTGGTTTTCCTGGAAAACCAGGAAAGCGTAGGAGCTGGAAGAAGCATGTAGGAGAAGTGGTCAAGTGATCTAAAGGCTGTTGATGGTATTACTGAGATTGCTGTGAATGTGGCCTTGATGCAATGGGAAGAAGAGGAGGAAGGGGCAGAAGAGAGAAAAGGAAAGAACCAAAATGACTTTCATGCTCTGTTCTTCCACATATATTTTATATATTTGGATATATATGCTGTATATTTTCTTGTGTTTATTTTTTAGAGATGGAGTTTTGTGCTGTTGCCAAGGCTGGAGTGCAGTGGTGCTATCATAACTCACTGCAGTCCTAAACTCCTAGGCTCAAGCAATCCTCCTGCCTCCGCCTCGCAAGTAGCTGGGATTACAGGTGTATACTACCATGCCCGGCTTATGTTATGTATTTAGACAAAACTGAGTTATAATTTATAAATACTTTTAATTCATTTTTACCTCCAGATGTTTTTTCAAATGATCTGAAAGAATGCCTTTTAACACTCTCATTCTATTGATGAATAAGTGATCAGCCATATATATAACAGTGTTATATATATTGGGAAAATGGCTACAATAACTTGTGTATTATTGACATCAGTATCTAAACCAAAATAGTTACACAATCACACAATGGATCTGGTTTTCAAACCTATTCTATTAGTTTTAAAAATAGTGGACTTTTGGCCAGGATCGGTAGCTCAGCCTATAATCCCAGCACTTTGGGAGCCCAAGGTAAGTGGATTGCCTGAGCCCGCAGGTTCAAGACCTGCCCTGGCAACGTGGTGAAACCTCATCTCTACAATAAATCAAAAACTAGCCGGGCATGGTAGTGCATGCCTGTAGTTCCAGTTATTGGAAGGCTGAGACGGAAGGCTCACCAGAGCCCGGTAGGTCGAGGCTGAGGTGGCCAGGAGCATGCCACAGCCTGGGCGAGAGTGAGACTCCAACTCAAAAAAAAAAAAAAAAAAATGAACTTTTTATGAAGCAAAGATACAATTTCTTCTTTGTATACAGGATTTTTTTTCTCCTGTATATTTGCAATTTTGTATCACAATATGGGGCTCTAGGTTTCAGCCCCAACTCACAGAATAAAGAACAATGCAGGTTTTAATTTAAAAATTAAAAAATATAGGAAATTAGCAAAGACGATTTATACTTAAAAATGGGCCCCTTTGCATAACTTCATTGGTGTCAACAATGTTTTTAGGTATGTGTTTTGTCTCAGTAGCTTTGGAACTATCAGAATATGTTGTTTGCTGCTAAAATTTGGACAGTGAGTTGCTTTTTGAAATTTTATTACCAGCCATATCTTTTAAACCCTGCTTCTTTCCATTAATAATTCCTTAAAGGGATGCTTTTTGGAGGACTGAAAGTGTTTACTGCTTAACCTTAAAGTTGTATAGCTTGTTTCAAAGTGAGCAGTGTGAGGTATGTCACTGGGAAAGTAACCATGACTTTATTCACAGAATGTAAAGCTCAATTTATCTATTTACTTTTTTCTCTAGAGTAAGGGTTTTGCTCTGTCACCCAGACTGGAGTGCAGTGGAATGATGATAGTTCACTGTCGCCTCAAACTCCTGGAATCCCACCACAGTCTCCCAAGTAACTGAAACTACACATGCAAGCCACTGTGCCCACCTAAAACTCAATGTAATAAAATTTCAAAATCAACATAAAATTTTGAAGACTTTGTCCTTGCCCACAAATACAAAAGAGAGAAACCATTGGAAATATCTTAGCATTATTTATGCATATTATAATGACTGTATCACTCTAGCTTATAATGCCTTTTTAAAATGTCCCCTCATAAAAACTGAAACATCATTGAGCATAAGCTTTCTTGTCAATGTGTATTTTTTGATATTATAATTTTTAACATCAAGTTTATATCCACTATATATTTTCATTTTATGTCTTTGTTTTTTTTTTTTTGAGTTGGAGTCTCACTCTGTCACCCAGACTAGAGTGCAGTGGCCACTCCCAGCCACTGCAGCCTCGACCTGCTGGGCTCTGGCGATCCTTCCACCTCAGCCTTCCAAGTAGCTGGAACAACAGGCATGCGCTGCCATGTCCAGCTAATTTTTTGATTTATTGTAGAGATGAGGTCTCGCTAAGTTGCCCAGGCAAGTCTCGAACCCGCAGGCTCAGGCAATCCACTCACCTCACCCTCCCAAGGCGCGGGATTACAGGCTGAGCCACCGAGCCCGGCTCATTTTATGTTTATCTCTTGGACCTTTATACTTAGATTTCTTGCACTCAGCTGTGCTTATAAATTGTAATCTCTTAGCCATTGCTATCATTTTCATCACTAGTAAATAATATTTTAAAAAATTTTACTGTTTCTATAGCTGTTTCTACAAGTAACATCACAGTTGCACAAACAAGCTAGATTTGATAAAGTAATAAACAATTAACATTTCTAGAAATTCTTCTTCAGGTATCTTCAGGCCTTCGCAAACGTGAAAATAACAAGGAAATACTGGTAGCAATGAATTTTAAATTAGCTCTAATACATAACAGCTCAGAAGGGAGGACATACACCTTCACATAGCATTTGTTCCTATATACTCCTTGACACTGAAATCCCTGTACGATACTGGTATCGGAAGACAGGACCAATTCTTATTTGTAATTTACCTGTTTAAATAGGTTTGTATTTTATGTTCCACAGAAAATGCCTTGACCCATGATATCAGTAAGCCTGTGTAATAATAAGTTATATGACAGTGAGTTCTCGCTCCAGTCTCTAGAAGAAAGAAAGAAAGAATTATAGTAGGTTGGATCCATATGAAATTGACAGTTCAACTGTTGTTGTTGTTTTTGAGTTGGAATCTCACTCTGTTGCCCAGACTGGTGTGCAGTGGCCGCTCCCGGCCACCGCAGCCTTGACCAGCGATCCTTCCACCTCAGCTTTCCAAGTAGCTGGAACTACAGGCGCGCGCTACCACGCCCAGCTAATTTTTTGATTTATTGTAGAGATGAGGTCTCGCCAAGTTGCCCAGGCAGGTCTCGAACCCGCTGGTTCAGGTAATCCACTCACCTCAGCCTCCCAAAGCGCTGGGATTACAGGCTGAGCCACCCAGCCCTGCTACCCTGGAACTTTAAAACCCAAGTAACCTAACTCACAGCTCGGCATACTTTCTACTATGATGTGCTGTGTTTCTGGGGCACAAACTAAAATACTAACAATAATTGTGATATTGAAAATATGACCCAAAATAAGAGAACTTTTTTTTTTAGGGAAGAAGAATGACTGTCAATATGGTCAGGTGATTAATCACTGGGAAATTTTAAAGTGGAGGAAAGCTTGCCTTGTCTAATTATTTACATTTATGAGCCAAAAGGTAATTTTTCTGGTATTTCTACTTTGTTTTGTTATCTTTCCTCAAATTTATTACAGAAAATTCCAGGCATTTACAAAAGTTGAAAAAATAGTATAATGAACCCCATATATCCATCACCATTGATGAACCCCATATATCTATGACTATTGATTGTTCAATAGTCAGCAATTTACAGATAATCTTGTTTAATCTATACTCCCACATACTCTTCTATTTCACACTGGATTATTTTGAAGCTCGTCAAAGACATCATGCTATTTCATCCATAAATATTTCAGTATGTATAATAGACGATTCCTAATCCATCTTTGAGCTGATTTGGAGAAATGAATATTGCAATTGTTGAGAAGCAAACAATTAAAAGAACTTTAATAAATTGAGCAAAGCGTATACAAGGGTTGTTTAGAACTAAAAATTGCATCACATCAGCAAGAATTCAATTACCAAATCTTCCCTTTCTGGCCTCTCAGCATCAGATACTAGCTGTAGGTATGCCAAGGCGTGCATAAGGAGACTTGTTATTGAACACGTTGTTTAGAGAGTGTGTGTGTACCCAATATGAAATCTAACATATCATCCAACTCAAGTAATGAAAGTTCCTTTTTTTATCACTTCATGTTGTGTTTGTGTGCGGATACATTTTAAAGAAAGAGCTATGTATAAACAAATTAGAATAATGTACTCAGTAACTTCTTGACATATAACCTGAACATTGCTGCTGCAGAGATAGCATTAGTTGATTCTGAGTATTTTTATTATTATTCCTTAAATTCTTTTGTTGTCTAATTGGAAAACTGGTAAAATACTATCATTTTCCAGATAAAGTTCTTGGCAAGTTTTCTCTCTTTCAAACCTCCTAGGACAGTCCACAGCTCCATGAAAACATGAGTCAAATACATTACAAATTTCCCAAGGAGAATCAACATCTTTTCCAGCTGTTTGGATAGTCTGTCTAACATCTGACCACAGCCCTCATCTCCCAGTATTGTTCTGGGCTTTTACACTTTGACTTTGATTTGTTCAATGTTATAATTTAAAAACTGAGCCAATAGTTTGAGTCTTTAAGACTTTTAACTCTTATCACTTACTACTTATAACTAATAATTTTTAAAAAAAATACCAGCCACAGAAGATATTGCCTCCTTAGGCATCTCTCTTTGACAGTGTAAAAATTCCTTCTTACTTCAATCAAACTTTTCACTCTTTTCCTCTCTCTTTTTTTTCTCCTTGGATATTTTTCTAATATTTATAAGGTGAAATATGTCCCAACTGTAACATCAAAAAGAACTAAACTTGTTCTGATTGATTAGTTTCAGGTTTTCTATTTTAAATGTCTCTTGGCACTAGCCAGTGTGTTTTAATTTATTCAGAAGGAATGCATTTATGATCACTCCAATTAATCCCTTTTCTGGTTTGTCTGGCATCTGTGTGAAACTAGCTATAATAACTTTAAAGTTTGGCAAGCTATACAGTAAACTGCCCAAGGTGGGATGGAAAACTTTCAGGGTACAGTTAACAAAAGTCAACTTGTCCTCCAGCCTATCTACACAAGATCATCTGTTGCATCGAGTTGTCTCTGTAACTGTTAATAACATTTGATATGTAGTTTAGGGCAAAAAGGTGAAACCGAGCAACTGTGTCATTAAGAGTGATTTCCAGAGTTGAGTACCAAATATTAGCAAATAAATGTGGATCCCACACACATACACACACAGCCATGAAGTTTGAAGTGAGGGAATGAAAGAGAAGTAGGCTATAAAAAAACCTGTAACTGTATGCGAGCTATTATTCAAAGTGAAAGTGATTTTGATTTCAAATGTATGCTAGAAGCTGAGTTGTGTGTAGATTTTTTTGTACCCACCTGAAATTGGCACAGTAACCAGAAGATCAGTGCCCGGTTCAAAAATAATTATTAAAACAACCTGATAGCTATTAGTCAAAGTTCATTGAATTGTGTTTAACATTTCTTTTATTTTCTATTTTTATTGGCTATCTTTTTTCTTTTTTACTAAAAAATGGAATTTTTTTTTTCAAATTTTTCCATAGCTAAGTTTGACATAATTTTAGGGAAGTTTTCCCTCAAGCTTTGTCTGTAGCATGTAAGATATTAAACTAGATGCATACTGGAACATGCACCGCACTTTGTCTCACCTCTTCCAGTCTTCCAAGGTTCTCCCTTTTTTCCAGCATGCAGCCACTTTTAAAGAATGCCAAGAGGCATACCAGGTTTTGGAACATTAAACCACATTTTCATTTAGATATACTCAAGTAATAAATGAAAATTTCATCTTAATTTATGGTTTTTTTAAAATGCCCTAGCACATGTCACTATCACAACTACTTGGTTAAACTTCTTGATTAAACATGAATGATTTTTACCAATAAAAAATTTTAACCATTTACATTTTATTATCAAAAGCTTTTGTAACTTTCTTGTTCCAGAATATTCTAGGCATTGAGGAAAATTGTCAACTCAAAAAATTTAGAGATCACTATCCTATTGCATGCTTTATAGTGAATTTTGTTAAGATCATTACATTTAAAGCAGATGCAGGGTTGTTTTCTTTTTAATATTAAGAATAGAAGGGATGACTGGAAATAGAAATAGACCTGCTTTTATCTGTTTGATAATTCTATCTGATTCACCAGAGCATGTACCTAAATTAATTAATCTTTCTCTTTGTTCATGTTGCATTTTGCTCCTGGCAAAATGTGCTGAAATCACTGTTGTCACATGTTTTTAATTTTTGCAAATCCATCTTTCTAAGATAGACATGGAAAGAAAAACTGCACAGAACACCACATTAAGAGGAAAGTAGTTGAAGTTCTGCCATGAATAGTTACCAAAAAAAAGTATGATACTATTTGGCCCCATCTTCCTAACTAGGGAATTCAAATTGTTGAATACCTAATAGTGCTTTTGCAAGTATTTCAGTTTTTAAAAAATATGCTGTGGTAGACAAAGCATGCCTGTTATATAAACATATAGTTGCTAAAGACACTAGGACATATGTGAGTATTTTAAAAGATATAAAATGTGCTCAGGTAACAAAAACTTAGCCATGTTTAAACGATCTATATCAAGAGGTAATCCCCTCTGAAAACTACACAGCCCTTCAGGTCACTAGGATGCTATTAGCTGAGTAGAAAACAACAGCATATGGTAAATAATGGTTTCTGTCTACTTTCTTTTTTTTTTTTTTTTTTGATTTATTATAGAGTTGAGGTCTCACCAAGTTGCCCAGGCAGGTCTCGAACCCTCGGGCTCAGGCAATCCATTCACCTCAGCCTCCCAAGGCGCGGGATTACAGGCTGAGCCACCAAGCCCGGTGTTTATCTACTTTCTTAAAGAAGTTGGAGTTTTATTTAATTTACCAAGAAAATATATGTGTATTTAGTTTGGCTATGAGATTATACTGTTCAGTTTTAAAGTATCTTTTTTTTTTTGAGTTGGAGTCTGTCGCCCAGACTGGAGTGCAGTAGCACGCTCCAGGCCACCGCAGCCTCGACCTGCTGGGCACCGGCGATCCTTCTACCTCAGCCTTCCAAGTAGCTGGAACTACAGGTGCATGCTACCACACACAGCTAATTTTTGATTTATTATAGAGACAAGGTCTTGCCAAGTTGCCCAGGTGGGTCTTGAACCAACTCTCCTCGGCCTCCCAAAGTGCTGGGATTACAGGCTGAGCCACTGAGCCCGGCCTTAAAGTGTCTTAATGAATCCAGTTCCAAGGAAGATGTTTCTGTATTTTAGGATTTGGGGGAGATTATAAAATAGAAGAAAAATTAAGAGCAGAAGACCAGATATGCCAGATTTTGCTGCTATTGTATTAAAAGGTATTAAGTGATTTTTTTTGAAAACTGTATTAATTCATTTAGACAACCAGCTTTGTAGAGTATCAGTTTACTTCATGCTGTATGTAATTTCACTTCAGCATGCTTAACTCTCTCCTACAATAGAGATGAAATCAAAACTCTGACTTCAACTTAATATCCCCAAGTAGCCACTCACACATCTCAGTCCTCTAGTCACAGCCAGGCTTCTTGAAAACACTATCTTTGTCTAATCCCTCATCTTTTTCTTATTCCTCTTTGCCTGGAATCTGACTTCTGTCCACCCCCCTAATCTCAACCACTGCTCAATAACTGCTTCTTAACAGGATCACATCTCCAGTACCAAATTCAGCAGATGTTTGCCAGTCCTGTGTGTATATGTGTGTGTGTGTGTGTGTATTTTAACCTTTTTTGCCTTTTTTGTAATTGCTCGGTCTCCACACCTCCATTTTCCCCCCTTCATAGCTTCTTTGACAAAATATTCTCCTTTCTGTTTACTTGTCGTTGGCCTCCTCCATGGATTGCTCTTCCTTCATTGCTTCTTACATGTTGATGTTCCCCAGGATTCCATATCCTGGCTTCTTATCGCTGGACAAGTCACCCAACATGACTACATGTCCTTCCCTGACTTCAGCTTCACTCACAAGCAGATGATTCTCAGATATGTCTACCGAATGGCAGGTGTGAGTATTCAGTGCCCTACAGGATATCTCATAAGTCTAAATCTTAAAGTTGGAGGTGCAAAACTGAATCCATTTACCTGTTGTTGTTCTACCTACTCCTCATTTTTCCAGATTCAGTGAATAGCACCACCATTTCATCAACTCAAATACTGTATTTTATTCCTGATCCCTTTGTCTCCCTCCATATCCAATTACTGCATTTTTATCAAGCCCACCAATACCCTCAAACCAATCAATTTTCTTTCTATCTTCATTGCTGAATTCTGTCTGCTACTTTTGACTCCTTTCTCATTTGGTTTGGCCTTATCATTTAATACTTTTAAATGTCTTTATTGTCCTTTTAGTAAAATTTTAGAATGAGAAGAGATACCTTGTGTGATAAATTCATTGTGTGTGCCCAGAAATCTAAGCCAGCTTTAATTACTGTTTGGAGGAAAGTTAGAAAATATAAATAAACAAAGATTCCAAACCAAAAAAACCTGAAGTTATACTGATGACTGACCACTGACTAATATTTGTCTATAATATTGCTGATTTTTCTTTTCAGATTTGTATGATAACTTTAAAGGAGATTATAATACATAAACTGACATACATTTCCTGGCTAGCATGTACATACTGCTTTGCTGGTAATTATAGATCTGCAATATTATTTTTCATGACATTATTATATGACTGTAGCACAACTTATTTGTCAGTATGAGGGACTGCATTGTTTTAGGTCTTTTAAAATAGACTGCCAAATAGATATACAGAGGGTTAATACCAGTTTATACACTGTCCCCAGCAGAATATGTGTTTGTCTATGTTCCCCATACCCACAATAATAATCCTTCTTTTATATTTTTATTTAGTTGGATGGATGAAAAATATTTCAGTCCATTTACTCTAATTTTAGACAAGTTTCTAAAATGTTTGGTTATCTGGTTGCCAAACCCACAGTAGATCAGAAGCAGGAAATTGGAAGAAGAAAGATGAGTTGCTATAGTCAGGTCTATTGGCAGCTGTGTGAAGTAATAGCAGACAGACCAACAGTGAGGAAAGATACAAGAAAACCAAAAAAACAGGAATAGAGTCCCCAAATACACAGTGCATGGCTCATTTAATTCAATGTCCAACAGCCCAACTCCCTTCTGTGGTCTCTAAGGCTTTCACTGCATTTCAACACAATGTCCCCCATCTCAGCATTTTGAAATCCTACAAAGACAACAAAATCTTGGCTCATAAAATAGTAATTAATTAAATGTCAACTGTTGTCAATCAATTGCAGATTACTAAAATAATATTCTCTATTTAACCTCTTACAAAAATAAAGCCTTTAAAACACTTAAATTATAAGTTGCAAAACTTCAACTTACCTCTTACCTTCTCTCATCAAAATACCGTGAATAAGTTTTGTTCTTTTAACTATTATATCGTTTGCTAAAATACTGATGGATATACTAGTAGTATACAAACAAGAAATATGCCCTAAGAAATCTTCTAGGCCTGGAGGAATGTCTCTGGCATATGTGATACTTAGCTGTCAATTTTAAGGAGCTACTGTGTAAAAATTTACGTATTTTAATCTCTCCAGAGTTGAGAATAAGCCTGGGCAGAAGTTAAAGGAGGGATATTTCTAACAGTTAAAACTTTCTGGTAAGGACTTTCTTATGAAATATTTTGCAAACTAGCAGGACTCAAAGGCATCTTTTTTTTTTTTTGAGTTGGAGTTTCACTGTCGCCCAGACTGAAGTGCAGTGGCCGCTCCCAGCCACCGCAGCCTCAACTTGCTGGGCTCCGGCGATCCTTCCACCTCAGCCTTCCAAGTAACTGGAACTACAGGCGCGCACTACCACACCTGGCTAATTTTTGATTTATTGTAGAGATAAGGTCTCACCAAGTTGCCCAGGCGGGTCTTGAACCCGCAGACTCAGACGATCCACTCACCTCAGCCTCCCAAAGCGCAGGATTACAGGCTGAGCCACCGAGCCCAGCGCAAAGGCATCTTAATGATCAATAAGTAACAACTCGCCTGTTTTGCAGTCAATAAAACCAAATATAGAATGGGATGGTGGCTTACCTTGAGGAGCAGTGTTTGAATACAACCCCAGCTATCCCAACATTTCATCCAGTGCATTTTTACTATAACAAGGTACCCCTCATAGCAAGTTCTACATTGTTAGGTCTGAAATTCGGTGTCTAATCTTCAAGGATGTTGTAGAAAGAATTTCTACGTTAAGGTGAACAGTGGTCAATAAATAGTTTTATATTCCTTTAAAAAAAAAAAAAAGAAGAAGTAAGATTAGGAGTGTGAAACTCCCTACTGGCTGGAAGATCCTATCAGTTTTGGTTTAAGTAACTAAATGTTTAAAACAAGTATAGAATTACCTTTAGGCATCTTTCTCAGGGGGAAATATACTAATTTTTTTTAAAGGAAAAATAGAAAAGTAAAATGATTTTTCAGTGGAATATTATATTAATTAGTTTTAGTGGAGATCTTCTTGTGAAGTGAGTGACAAGTGAGTGTGAACTCCTGGCCAAGAGGAGGAGTAGGTAGCACTTGCTGTGCTCTGTGGCCACAACAAGCCTCTTTGGGGAAGAAGACCTTAGTCTTTTGCGAGTCGGTCTCCACTGTGGTAACAAGTGGCCCATGTAGTTACCATCTCTCATCTGCAATCTTCAGATAAAAAGAGAGATAACGAGGTTGTCGAGGAAATCTTGATAGGTAGAACCTTGAAAAATAAGGCAAATGGATTGCTGAGAAGAACTAACCATCTATTTCCAGAATTCTCATGATAACCAATTATCAAGGATGTGAAATCTTCAAGTAACATTTTAGAAACAAATTTTTTTTTTTTTTTTATTGGAGTCTCACTCTGTCACCCAGACTGGAGTGCAGTGGCACGCTCCCGGCCACCGCAGCCTTGACCTGCTGGGTTCCGGAGATCCTTCCGCCTCAGCCTTCCAAGTAGCTGGAACTATAGGCATGCGCTACCACACCCGGCTAATTTTTTGGTTTATTGTAGAGATGAGGTCTCGCCAAGTTGCCTGGGTGGGTCTCGAACCCACGGGCTCAGGCAATCCACTCACCTCGACCTCCCAAAGTGCTGGGATTACAGGCTGAGCCACCGAGCCCGGCTTTTAGAAACAATTTTATATTCTTGATTTTCATTTTGTATGAATTTCTTTTCCATGAAATTTGTAAAATTGGATGAAGAAATAAAGCTAAGCCCTGCCTTTCATGTCAGAACACCCTATGAGTTTCTGTGCTGGCTCCCAATAGCGAAACACTATTGTTCACCCAAAGCATACTAACTTCTTCTGTTCTAGGCATCAGGAACTGGACTAAAAGTTTTATGTTCAATACCTCATTTAAAGAATAGAAAGTTAAATAATTTGGTTGAAATCAAACAACTTATAAAGAAAAAAACTGAGTTGTAGCTTTACATGTGTCACTTTTTTCTTTAGCATATTTTGTTAATTCTCTTGTAACTAATACCTCTATGGTCTCCTTTCTTCTGATATCCATAGGACAATTGTCCTTATAACTTAAAATTCACCCAAAACTGCCATATATCCTTTAGGTCTTTGATCCAGTTTAAATGAACCAAGGTTAAATGATGAAATCTTTTCACATTACTTAACTTGAACACTTCTATGAATTAATTTTCATTATTTTTTAGAAAAATAAAATGTATGTTTAATATATATTTCTAATCAACTCTTGCACAGAGACAATGAGCAAATGTTTTGGATTTGAGATTTTTATAAGCTGATTCAGATAGATTTCAAGATGAAACTTACTGTTCAAAAAGTGGCACACAAAACACTCTTGTATGGTTCCTATAGATACCAGGATGACTTCCAACTTCCAGGATTTTTGTGTGTGTGTATGTTGGAGTCTCACTCTGTCACCCAGACTCGAGTGCAGTGGCCCCTCCTGGCCACCACAGCCTCGACCTGCTGGGCTCCGGCGATCCTTCCGCCTCAGCCTTCCAAGTAGCTGGAACTACAGGCGTGCGCTAACACACCCGGCTAATTTTTTTGATTTATTGTAGAGATGAGGTCTCACCAAGTTGCCCAGGTGGGTCTCGAACACGTGGGCTCAGGCAATCCACTCACCTCAGCCTCCCAAGGCGCGGGATTACAGGCTGAGCCACCGAGCCCGGCCAACCTATACATTTTAAATTTAATTTTTATTTGGCCATTCAGATGAGGAGATTAGGCAAACTTTTTTCTTTTTTAAGTTTTTTGCATTACAAACAACTAACAAATATTATTTTAAAATATGAAATCAATGAAAGGATTTGTTTGTTGTTTTTAAGGTCATGTTCTTGATTCTGGTGGATATAATGATTTCTGTAGTCTTTGACTCTACTTATTAATGTTTTTCCTAGTCCTAACAGGATTGAAAAAATTCCAAGAGTGCCTATAACATTGTTTTATATAGAAGAAATTATCATATTTCCTGTTTGTCCTTGGTATTTCCCAGTTCTTGACTGAATGTAGATAGAGAAAGAGTCAAGGGCAGATTCCTGGAGCCCTAACATTTGGACCATGTGGTGCAAAGACAAGGTAAAGGAGACCCATAACAAGAACAAACCTCCTCTATTTTCTGCATTAATAGGTGTTTTGGGGAAGGTTAAAAAGATAGACACCCTAGAATCCCACCCACAATGTTTCAGAAATGTGACCTGACATCCTTTATTGTGTGAGTACACAGGATTGAAAGTGGAATACTCTCCGAGCTGGGAGTTTGGAGACCTGAAGTTAAGCCTCATCTCTGACACTAGCTTGTGACCTTAGATTGAGTCACTTAACCCTCACTCCCACAGAGAAGTGGAATGTCCACTTATTTGGCAAGAAAATAAGTCAGACATACTGATATTTATGATAAAAGTTCAGCATTACAACTTAGGTACCTTGTGTATAAAGCATCTTGTTCTCTCTTGCACTCAGCAATGTGAAATAGCCACAAAAGAGGTCAACCTTAAACTGAACTGAATGCTCCTGTCAAAACAAAATGGAAGGGAGGATAAGCTATCTCTAAGTCACTAGGTATTGTAAATTCTACCCTTAGATTAAGTTCGAGTTCAAGAACTCTTTGTGTCCCGCCTCACTGGTTTGAACTGTGAGATTCTTTCACTAAAGTACATATCCCTTTGTGTTGACCAGAGCTGTCATGAAGGGTCACAGTAAGAAAATCATTGTTAGGAATACATTATTTCATCAGGGCTCTATGGCTCAGCCTGTAATCCCAGCACTTTGGGAGGCCGAGGCGAGTGGATTGCCTGTGTCCGTGGGTTCAAGACCAGCCCAGGCAACTTGGTGAGATCTCATTTCTACAGTAAAGCAAAAATTAGCTGGGCGTGGTAGCACGTACCTATAGTTCCAGATACTTGGAAGGCTGAGGCAGAAGGATCGCCAGAGCCCAGCAGGTTGAGGCTGCGGTGGCCGGGAGTGTGCTACTGCACTCCAGTCTGGGCAACAAGAGTGAGACTCCAACTCAAAAAAAAAAAAAGAATACATTATTTCATTGTTTTTTTCAGTGTTCTTGTTTTTAAATGTGCAGATGTTAAACTCCCTTTAGAATATGCACCAGTAATATGTTTATCTCTTCTACCAGCTAGGTTTGCTTCAGCTTGAGAGATAATGAGAAGATAGAGTATATATTTTACATACTCATTTGTCTGTCTGAACCAATTTCTATATCTTTAAGTGGGGGAGAATGCTATTCATTTTAATTACCTTTGACTTTCAACTTATATCTTCACCTCAAGCCCTTTTGCTTGAACTCTCAACTCACATTTATTTGTTCAACATTTTCCATTAATTCATTCTTTTTTTTAAGTCAAAAGAACTTTTATTATAATTCACATATTTTATAGAAAAATAGATGTAACAAAGGTGTCAGGATTGTACTAAAAAAATCACACATTTATACAGGTTGCTCCACTTCCACTTGGGATAA